>BQNB010008944.1:12325-86276 GCA_026074375.1 Tanacetum coccineum
GATAATCACTAAGAACAAAAGGTTAAAAGCTATTAGAAATAGTCTAGAAAATGAGCTTAGAGAATTAAATGATAAATTATCCATACTCGAGAAAAACAAGGGAGTTGATCTCGATTGTGCAAAGTGTCATACACTTAAAATTGAAAATGAAAAGCTCAAAGAAGAATCTACTAGATTAAACAAATTTGAAAAGAGTACACATTGCTTGAATGAAATGTTAAGTAATCAAAAACCCTCCGGTGATAAATTAGGTTTGGGGTTTAATTCATTTGAAGCATCATCTAGTAGAACTAAGGAAATAAATTTGTAAAAGCTCAGAAAAAGGTGTCTCCTGATGGAGGTCCCATAAATATGGGCAGCCCCCTTAATATTCAGGCGGCCCCTAAAATAAATACAGGACCGCCACCAGTAATGCCTATATCTGAGAAAAGTGTGTCTTTTCAAAAATCTATTTTAGGTCCTAGACCAAAACACATAATTGTAAACAAAACCAAAGTTCCCGTTGCTAGTGACAATGAAGTTAAACAATTCTATAAGCCATTGTCAAAACCCGGAGTTGGATTTTTGAAACCAAAATTTAGATAAAAAACTCCACCTCCTAGAAGAGTCAATAATAATTATTCTCGTCCTAAAACACCGCAACCTAAAAGACATGTTGGTCGACAAAACCAACCCCATGGATTTCCCGTAACTTGGAACAACTTTCCACGTCAAAGTTACATGCCATGGGAAATGTGTCTTCCATTCTCACATCCCAACCAATTGCATCAAATGCAAGGGATGTTTGGCACTAACAACTTTGGACCCATGAGATATTGGGGACCAAATGTTTAAGTTATTGTCTTATATAAATAGATATGCCTTGGAGTCGACTTGGAGCCCGATGAATGGATCAAGGATAGTGGATGCTCCAAGCATATGACGGGCAATCGAAAGTTGTTCTCCACTTACAAGGCATACAATGGGAGTAACGTTATTTTTGGTAGTAATCTTTGCGGTAACATCATTGGCAAAGGTACGATTTCTAATGACTCTCTCAAAATAGATAATGTAGAACATGTTGATAACTTAGGATTTAATTTGCTAAGTATAGGACAAATATGTGACAATAAGTGTAGAGTAACTTTCTCTGAACATGATAGTGAAATCACTAAGGACGGTAAAGTCATAGGTAGAGGTATTAGGAAGAAAGGCTTGTATGTGATAAAATTAGGAAATAAGCCAAAAGACAAAATATGTCTTGCAACGATTGATGAAAACTCCACATTGTGGCATAGGAGATTGGGTCACGCAAATATGCGTCTCATTCAATCGTTAGCTTCTAAAGAATTAGTTAGAAACTTACCTAAGCTTAGGTTTGATCAACACTTTTGTGATGTTTGCAAAATTGGCAAACAAACTCACGTTAGTCACAAAGCTAAGAACATAGTCTTAACGACTAGATGCTTGGAACTTCTCCACATGGATCTTTTTGGTCCATCCACCGTATGGAGTTACGGAGGAAATCGCTAATAACCTAAGTCATAGTATATGACGTAACTCCAAGTAATACTTGGACTAGATTTCTTAAGAATAAAACCGAAGCTTTCGATCAATTCAAAATATTTAGTAAGAAATTCCAAAACCAATTAGGATGTACATTAGTGTCAATAAGAATCGACCACGGTAGAGAATTTGATAACGAAGTGAAATTTGGAGAGTTTTGTAATGCCAATGGTATTACTCACAACTTCTTAGCTCCACGCACTCCTCAATCAAATGGGGTTGTAGAAAGGAAAAATAGGACACTTCAGGAAATGAGTAGAACCATGTTGAACTATCAATTTCGTTCCCTTTAACAAAAGTTGTTAGTTAACGCCATAGATACTAAAACTTCAACATACATTCTTGAACGAGTTCTAATGTAGATCCATCCTATGAAAAACACCTATGAAAATCCCAACTAAAAGGTAGGAAACCTACACTTGACCTATTTTAGGTGTTTGGAACCAAGTTCTTCATTTTAAACACGAAGGACTACCTTAACCAAGTTGACGCCAAAGTCATGACGTAAGGTGACTTTTAGGATACTTCTGCAAAATAGTAAATGCCTATATCATTCTTAATAACACCTAGCAAAATCGATAGAATTACAGCTCCAACGTGACAGGTCGTTGAAACTCCTCCACCCTCTAAGACATCTCCCTTGTGTGTAATGAAAGACATAAGATGAAAGAAGAACCTATTAGGGAAATCAAAAAGAAAAAACCTAGAAAATGTTGTTGAGGATGAAACATTAGAGATTGACGAAATAGTCAATATTAAGGAATCTAGGAACCATCCCTTAGAAAATGTTATAGGAAACCTTAACCAATAAACCCTTAGGTCTCAAGCCTAAAACCAAAGTAACTCCTTTTGTTTTATATCAACTATAGAACCTAAGAATGTGAATGAAGCCTTAGGAGATAAAAGTTGGATAGTCGCCATGCAAGAAGAATTAAATCAATTCATTGCCAACGACGTTTGGGAGTTAGTTCCACAACCTAAGAATTTAACAATTATAGGAACTAAGTGGGTGTTTAGGAATAATTTAGATGAGAACGGTATTGTTTCTCGAAATAAGGCTAGGTTCGTTGCTCAAGGCTACAACCAACAAGAGGGCATCGATTATGATGAAACTTATGCCCTGATTCGATCCAAATACGTATATATAAATAATATATATATAAATACGTAAGGATACTATCAATAATAGTGGATAATTAAGTATTCCGTGAGGCTTTCAAAAGATTTCACTTTTATCCAAAGCAAAACCCTAAAAACCAACCCGGGTCGTTTCCCGACGAGGCTTGCAATGGAAAGTCGGTTTGACATTTGATGTTTGAATGAAACAATGCTTTGAATGGGTTTTCTAACTCTACGGGAAAAATTAATTAAAATGCAATCTAAACTAAAAACAAAAGCAATTATGAAATTAAAAACAAAAACGGGAACGTAAAAAGCGCGACTTAAAACCTAAATTATCAAAATTTAATCCTAAAATGATTATTTAACTTTTTATAAACCCTAAATGATTAAAATGCAAGAACTAAGAAAACTAAACCAAAAACGAAAGCGTTTAAAGCTTAAAAACACGAAAACGTGAACGGGATATAATCCCGTTCTTTAAATTCAAAATCTACAATTTTAACCCTACGAAAGCAAATCTAATTTTCCTAAGTCCTATTTGATAAAAGAAAATTTTCTAACAAAGAATTATATTTTTTTGATTTTGATTTTATTTTTTATGAATTAAAAATGATTTTATTAAGAAAAATTAATTAAAAATAATAATTAAACGGGAAAAATGTGAAAAAATTACCAAAAGTCCTTTGAATAGAGCTGATCCTAGGAAAAATAAAATGGCTTAAAGTGGCTTATTGAAATAAGCAGAAATAAGCAAAAAGGGGTTGCTAGGCTTATTGGCTAAAAAAGGGGTAAAAGAATAAATTGTGCAAATAAAAATAGATGGCCCTATCTGGTGCTGGTGGTAGTAGGAGTGTGTGTTAAGTCGTTGGTGTGCAAAGGGGGAGGTCATGGGTTCGACCCCCATGGCCTCTCCTTTTTACTAACCAATTTTTTTATATTTCTTTTTGTCAAAGCTATAAAATAAGAAAAACTAAGCAACTTTAATGAAGAGCTTTACTGAAATACTTGAATAATAAGCTAGGAATAGGCACAAAAATAAGTTAACAGTCTTAGCCTTTTTACCATATGTTTAAAAGGGGCATACTGTTTGAATTTTTTAGCTAAAAAAAGCACTCAAACAAAAAATAGCTAAATAAGAGATTAAAACCTAACCCTTATAAGCACATAGGAATTAATATAGCAAAGTAAATTAGCTAAACTAAGCTGAAATGACAGATAATACTTAGATGGCTATTTAAAACTAAAACTTAGAAACTCTAGAATCCTAAAAAGCTCAAAATAAGCTTTAACACGAAGTTTCATAAGCTAGTAAGGCTTATAGACAACTAATAAGCAAAAACTAGACTTAAATACAGCAATATCTAATAAGCCAATAAGCTCAAATAAGCAAATAAGCACTTTGGGTTTAAACTGCCAACCAAACAGCCACAAAAGGACTTTTTGAGCTTATTTTTAAGCCACAAAATGGAACATTATGGCAAAATGACTTGTAAGAACTTAAAACCTATACTAGAAGCTACAATAATCAGCAAACAAAAAATATTTTGAAACACATTTGAGCAATGAAAAATGCTAATGAAAAGGGGTGTTCAGGCAGAACACTATTTTTTGGTTTTCTTTACAAGACAGAAGCAATATGACATACAAAATAAGCTAGAAAAATAAGCTTCATACCATGATTAAGATGAAACTCGATTAAGATAAACACACTGAGCTTATTTTCTTAAATTAGATTCTAAATCCATTTTAACTAAAATTACTTTTAAAAATAAAAAAAATGCCTTCTAACATAGGAAATAAATTAAGACACAATGACAGATTGTTAACTAAAACTCAAATTTCAAATGCACACTTAATTAAACTAGTCTTACTACATTATTACACTATAAACAACACAAACCAACACTTAAAAGCTAATTGAAAAGCCTTAATCAAATAAGCTATAAAAAACTGTTTTGACACCACAGATTTTAACAACTTATAGATAAAACATTAAAACTAATTTTTAACCTTTGAAAACTTTTGAAATCAGCTTGTAACAACTTAAAAAGGACTTGCCAAAGTTGGCAAAGTGACCCAAAAGGTTTTTAACCAATTTTGTGACCGTTTAGCCCTTAACCCAAACACCCCTTTAAGTTTATAAAGTTTATTTTAAAACTGATTTTGCAAAGATTTAAGTAAGCTTTTTAAAGACAGATTGTAAACAATGGACAATAAGCAAGATTTAAGTAAAATACAACCACATATAAGCACATATAATAAGCAAACCAAGATTATGAAACTTATGCTAAAATGGACAATTTTGAACAAAAAACTTAAATAAATGAAATGTAAGCAATAAAAAGGCATAAACAAGCAATAAACAACTTAGATAAGCAACAATAAGCATGAAATAAGCAATAATAAGCAGTGCTACAGTAATAAGCTAAAAATGAAGAAGTGAGCTTACAAGAGTCCAAAGCTTATGTGAATTATTTAAGCCTTCAGATTGGCTCTAAATCAACCTATATGCTTCCTATGAAGCTCTAAACCATGGCCATCCACTATATACCATGCTCCATTGATCTTGTAAACTGATTTTTTTTATTTTTTTTTATTTTTGATTTTTAAGATAGGAAAGTAAATAAGCTTTAAGTGAACCAAAAACTTATATTAGAGATTAATGACTGAATTTAAAAGACAATGGAAGATAAATAATATTATTTAAAGGAAAGTTTAAAATTTCATTAATTAAAAAAAGTTACAATGCATGAAATGTAAATGACAAGAAATTTAAATGACAAGAATAAAAATGGTCAAATTAGTTCAAAAGCAAGACTAAGGACAAAAAAATATAAGCTACAATGGCTTCTATATTTATACTAAGATCTCTAAGCCTTGGTCTTCACTGGTGCTTGTTTACTGAGAGGCTTCAAGGGTGTGTTTCCTTTGTAAGAGAGTCCATAAATGTCATCATAGCCATACATTCATCTTGTAGCCCAAGGTCTTTGATCCGAGCCATCCATTCCTTGTCTTCATTCATAGACGAATTAGGTTGTGAGGGATTGCCAAGGTGGATATGGAGTGTAGTGAGGTGTGGTTAAGAGCGGTGCTCATTATGGTTATAATTGTCCATCGAAAGTTTCGATTATCTCTAATCCGGAACCATGCAACAATCAAACCGTTGATGAGCTCCCACAAACTTTGCCAAGTTTTGATCCGACATGCTATTCTAGAGATGGAAGTTCATTCACTTATGATTCCACTCCTAATTTTGTCGATGATTCTCCTAACGATTATTGATATCGACTATACTTCATCATTTTTTTTATAATACCACGATATAGAGAAAATTTTGTTTTAGAAAATTTAAGTATAAATTTGAACTAAAATTATTGATATCGACTATACTTCAAAAATTGTTGATTTAAGTTTAATTTTCAAAATTAGCACGTATTATTAGTCCGGTTAGAAGCTTATAGGAGAGAAAAGCCACAAACTACACTTATGAGCTCTTAATATTTCCAACTAATCCTTGTTTAGCATCTAACTCATACTTAACTCTATCATTTTTTATTCTTCGCAAAGATCCGCGAATGCTTAGTCTAAAAGTTAAGGAATAAGCTAGAGCTCAACACGCTCGATCGAGTCAAAATTTATTCTTATTCTACCCAGCAGAAAAGCCAAAATTGTGACAAAACACTTATTTTATTTTTGAAAAATTTTAAATTTTTTCATTTTTTGGTATTTTTTTCAAAATTTTTGGTGGTGAAAACGGGATTACGTGAAAACATTGACTGCAGGCACAATCAAATTAATAGATCCCCCCATACTAGAACAAAACATTGTCCTCAATTTTTAAAAATGGTCTCTACGTAAATCCTAAGTTGTTTATTAAGTATGCTTAAAGATAAACGTTAGTCGATCATATTAGGATATTGGATTCCCAAAATGAAGCTCGAGTGAACGAAGGACAAAACCACAAGTACGAGAGGCTTCAAAATCCGGGCAATCCTGGACAAATAACACAAAACACACGAAAGGAAAAGGCTAGCCTCCTCACAACACACTTATTCATTACTACTATTATAATTAGGATAAGTATGGGTTACCACACGAGCGATTATTTTGTTAACCGAGTCTTGAAGACTGACTTGATCCACTATAGTGTCTGGTCAAGGAGGATAAGAAATAGAGACAAAAAATCCAAGTAGGAATGTCCTTCCAAAAATCATCATCGGGCTTTCAGAAAAAATCAGAAATGATCTTATGAAGATAAAGCCCCGAATCAGTTATGAGATGAGGAGATGTTTCCTCATTTGAAGCAAGAATACCAGGATTGAAAACTTTATCCTCATTTTCGGATGAAAATGGAGAAAGAGGATCACGCATGAATGAGATAGAAAATTCATTTGGTGATAGAAATCTCTTGGATTAGATACAAAGATTATTACTTGAGTTCGAAAATCTTGTTTCTAGTTTGATGGAAAGAATAGGACAAGGTCAGATACGAGGCAATCACTAGAAGAGTGAATCCGAATCCTGTTGAAGGTGGATGGGTGGGTAATTCATGAAGCACATGAACTCTTTGGTTTATTGTTGGGATTATAAAAATATCTTCCACCACATCCATAGTGAAATTTCCCGAATCGGGCTCACTATTACAAAAGAATGCTTCATAATATGGAAGAGATAAATCCAAATAAGAAGTGGGACTGCCACTACTAATCTCTTCCAGATTAAAGCAAAAGGTTTCAGATTCGGGTAAAGAATTATCAAAGGTGTTAGTCTCTTCCAAGAAAAAGTTAAGAGATGTGGAGGAAGACTTGGTTACAAAATCGGAAGTTGGATTGGGATTATCTTTTAATGGCTCATCTTAGCATTATGATGATTGACATTCACCAATTTTTAGTATGAATATGTCTTTGATTGTTAGAAGAATATCAGTATCAATCCCTCCAACTTCAAAGACAACAATCTCCACTACCTCTAAGCTGACGAGCTCAGAATCGGGAGGTGATGCCTTGACATAATCGATGTCCTCACCATAAAGAGAATTGTCATCACTCGAAGAATCATCATCATTGGAATTGATGAAAATCTCATAATGGTCTTTTAAAACTTCAAGAGGGGTGGAATTGTCACAAAAAGGCACATCACACATACTGTTGGAAATACCTTCAGACTCACTTGGGATCGGGACAAGGTCCTCAACACTAGACTTTATTACTTTGTCTGATTTCGTTGCCGGAATAATGTCAAGATGCTCATCCTCCATTATGAGAGTGTCAACGGGCTCCTTAGTTAATAAAACGGGTGTGATTGCAACACACGGAGGAAGTCCAGAAATAATAATATCTTTCAAGGGAATAGAACTTTCCTCGTCATTGTCATCATCGTAGCAAATGGGAATCTTTCGATATCGATCTTTAGCCGCTTGATCTTTCGCAATTCGCTTATCTTCTTCCTTCTTTTGCATTTATTGACCAACCATATCACATATGGATGTCATTTGCTCCATAATCTCATTTTGAGAATTGAGAAGCTCATTTTGAGCATTAAAGATTGGATGATTGACGGTATATTACGGGGATTGAAATTGGTCAAAACCAAAAGAATTAGGATCATAGCAAGAATTTTGCTCATGATAATAATCTTCATTCATTGGTTGACATTGGTAAGTTTCATGAGGTCCCCCGCAATTTTCACAACAAAGATATTGTTGTTGGAAACTTTCAGAATTTTGTGGGAAATTAAAGTCTTGATTGTAACACGGTTCCGAATTATAGATAAACGGAATTTGAGGTGGACAATCATGACCATAATGAGCATCGTTCCCACAAATCTCATAAGAATATGTCAGGGGTTGTGGAGGTGTGTTGAAAACGTTAGGAGAATCATCGACAAAATTAGGAGTGGAATCATAAGTGAATGAACTTCCATCTCTAGAATATCATGTCGGATCAAAACTTGGCAAAGTTTGTGGGAGCTCATCAACGGTTTGATTGTTGCATGGTTCCGGATTAGAGATAATCGGAACTTTCGGTGGACAATTATAACCATAATGAGCACCGCTCCGACAAGACTTGCAAGTACATCATTGACAAAAGATATCGTCTAACGAATCACCACACTCGTAACAACAATGGTGGTCAATATGTGGAGAACTTTGTGAAGAATTTTCACCGGGGTCTGTTAATTGAAGGTGACGTATGGCTCTTGGGCACACAACATATAGTTTTGTCATTGGATGACATCGGAAGTGTTAGAAATTTGGAAAATTTCATCTTCATAACAAATTGTAGACCAAACTTCCTTCAATTTCTTTCGTAATAGACCATCCTCTACCAATCCCCAAATTTATACCACCCTATTTACAATAATTATTTTATATTATTTATATACTCTTCTTTATAAAATAATTAAATAACAAAAATACAATAAACCCCATTCTAACAACATCAAACAAAAAACAACTCCACCCAATACTACCACAAAACCCCTATCTCTTCCTTTTTTTATTTTTTCTTTTTTTTTTTTTCCCACTTTTATTTTTTTGGGGGGGGGGGGGGGGGGGGGGGGCCCCCGGGTGGGGGGCGGATTTGAATGATCATCAGACCATCAACCGGGTCTCCATAATTGGGACAATTATGAGGGGGTCGTTGAGACGAGTCGGGTGTTTTATTAGGATCACGAACAAACTTGCCAACGAAACCCCCTTTAGAACAAGCACATGATTTATTGTGCAAAGCTCCACAAGACGAACACTCTTTAAACGTGAAGAGTGACGCCATAAGAATTAAACAATATAGAGGGTTAAGAAAAGAATTAAATGGATAAGAAGAAAAAGAAGATTATTTTTGGGTTTTTAGGTTTTTTAAACAATTCATTTTATTAAAGGACAAAATGAGATCGAATAACTTAAACCAATAATCAACTTGCTTCACGGTAGCTCTTTAAAAGAAAAACGCACAAAGGAGCGGAGGAGCGGGAAAGCGCGAAGCTATTAAAAACCTTCTCCTTTCGGGTCGTAGTTCCTCGGAACAACCCTCCTTATACCCCTCTTATAGTTTGTTAATCGATTAAAGGTGAGCCGTACTTCACAAGTGACACAAAGGCAAGTTTTAATCTTTTGTTTGGGAACTTATTATGATAATGCTCAAGTTGAGAGCATTATATTGATGATGGTTTTTATTATTTAAAGACAATGTTTTTATGTTTTTGATTTTTCTTGTTTTTATATACTAATAAAAGAAAATGAAAAATATTTTTGTATTTTTATATTTTTATAAAGAAAATAACTTCACAAGGAAGGATCTTCAAAGCACTAATTGTCAAACGTCGAAACGACAATCGCTTACACTCCTCCCCGGCAGCGGCGCCAAAATGATAACCACCTTTTTAGGGGTAATTATATATCAAATAGTATAATAAAATATCAAATATAAAATCCCCGCAAGTCAACCTAGTCAACCCTTTAGGAAAAAGGTCAACAAACTCACGGGTATGATATAAATGATTCCGGGCAAGTGATCACCCGGGTCGTTCTCCCAACGAGGCGTGCAATGGAAAGTCGAGAGTCGGTTTGATATTTGATGTTTGAATATAACAAGGCTTTGAATGGGTTTTCTAATTCTACGGGAAAAAGCAATTAAAAGGCAATCTAAACTAAAAACGAAAGCAATTACGAAATTAAAAACGTAAACGGGACGTAAAAACGCGACTTAAAAAAACTAAATTATCAAAATTTAATCATAAAATGATTTTTTAACTTTTTATAAATCCTAAGTGACTAAAATTCAAGAACTAAGAAAACTAAACCAAAAACGAAAGCGTTTAAAGCTTAAAAACACAAAAAACGTGAACGGGATCTAATCCCGTTCTTTAAAAATTCAAAATCTACAATTTTAACCCTACGAAAGCAAATCTAATTTTCCTAAGTCCTATTTGATAAAAGAAAATTTTCTAAAAAAGAATTAATTTTTTTTGATTTTGATTTTATTTTTTATGAATTAAAAACAATTTTAATAAGAAAAATTAATTAAAAATACTAAATTAAACGGGAAAAATATGAAAATTTTACCAAAAGTGCTTTGAATAGTGTTGATCCTAGGAAAAATAAAATGGCTTAAAGTGGCTTATTGAAATAAGCAAAAATAAGTAAAAAGGGGCTGCTAGGCTTATTGGCTAAAAAGGGGTAAAAGAATAAATTGTGCAAATAAAATTAGATGGCCCTATCTGGTGCTGGTGGTAGTAGGAGTGTGTGTTAAGTCGTTGGTGTGCAAAGGGGGAGGTCATGGGTTCGACCCCCATGGCCTCTCCTTTTTACTAACCATTTTTTTATATTTCTTTTTGTCAAAGCTATAAAATAAGAAAAACTAAGCAACTTTAATGAAGAGCTTTATGAAAGTACTTTCTAAATAAGCATGAGAAGGCAAATATACTGTTGACCAGTCTTAGCCTTTTTACACTAAGTCTTAAGAGGGGCCAACAGTTTGCATTTTTTTTAGACTAAATAAACACTCAAAACAACAATATAAGATTAATAGTGATTTTTACCTTTACCCTAATAAGCCCATAGGAATTTTAATAAGCAAAGAAATTAAGCTAAACTAAGCTAAATGACAAAAATACTTAACGGATATTTAAACTAAAATTTTAAACTTAGAATCCTAAAAGTCAAATAAAGCTTTAACCTAAGTAAATAAGCTAGTAAGGCTTAAGACTAACCTAATAAGCAAAACTAGACTTAACTTAAGCAAATCTAATAAGCCAATAAGATCAAATGAGCAAATAAGCACTTTGGGTTTAAACTGCCAACCAAACAGCCATAAGAGGACTTTTTGAGCTTATTTTTAAGCTACAAAATGGAACATTATGGCAAAATGAATTGTAAGAACTTAAAACCTATACTACAAGCTACAATAATCAGCAAACAAAAAACATTTTGAAACACATTTGAGCAATGAAAAATGCTAATGAATAGGGTTGTTCAGGCAGAACACTATTTTTTGGTTTTCTTTACAAAGACAAGAAGCAATATGCAGCCTACAAAATAAGCTAGAAAATAAGCTCATACCATGAAATAAGCTGAAACATATTAAGATAACCAACCACTGAGCTTATTTTCTTAAATTCAGATTCTAAAAACCATTTTAACTAACCTACTTTTGAAAATGAAAAAAAGGCCTTTAACTTAGGAAATGAAATTAAGACACCATGACAGATTGCTAACTAAAACTCAAATTTTAAATGCACACTTAACTAAACTAGTCTTACTACATTATAACACTATAAACAACACAAACCAACACTTAAAAGCTAATTGAAAAGCCTTAATCAAATAAGCTATAAAAAACTGTTTTGACACCATAGATATTAACAACTTATAGATAAAACATTAAAACTAATTTTTAACCTTTGAAAACTTTTGAAAGCAGCTTGTAACAACTTAAAAAGGACTTGCCAAAGTTGGCTAAGTGACCCAAAAGGTTTTTAACCAATTTTTGACCCGTTTTAGCCCTTAACCCAAACACCCCTTTAAGTTTATAAAGTTCATTTTAAAACTGATTTTGCAAAGATTTAAGTAAGCTTTTTAAAGACAGATTGTAAACAATGGACAATAAGCAAGATTAAGCAAAATACAACTACAGATAAGCACATATAATAAGCAAACAAAGATTATGCAGCTTATGCTAAAATGGATAGTTTTGAACAAATAAATAAATAAATGAAATGTAAGCAATAAAAAGGCATAAACAAGCAATAAACAACTTAGATAAGCAACAATAAGCAGGACTTAGATTAATATGCGTGATATAGTAATAAAGCTAAAATTAATAGAAGTGAGCTTACAGAGTCCATGCTTAATGTGGAATGAGTTAAGCCCACATGAATGCTCTAAATCATTTATATGGCTTCCCATGAAGCTCTAAACCATGGCCATCCACTATTACACATGCTCTATTGATCTTGTAAACTAATTTTTTTTTAATTTTTTTTTTGATTTTTAAAACAGGAATGCAAATAAGCTCTTAAATAAGCTTTAAGTGAACCAAAAAAACTTATATAAGAGATTAATGACTGAATTTAAAAGACAATGGAAGATAAATAACAATATTTAAAGGAAAGCTTAAAATTTCATTAACTAAAAAAAGTTACAATGCTTGAAATGTAAATGACAAGAAATTTAAATGACAGGTCGAATTAGTTCAAAAGCAAGACTAAGGACAAAAAATATAAGCTACAATGGATTTTATATTTATAATAATATCTCTAAGCCTTGGTCTTCACTGGTGCTTGTTTACTGAGAGGCTTCAAGGGTGTGTTTCCTTTGTGAGAGAGTCCATAAATGTCATCATAGCCATCCATTCATCTTGGAGCCCAAGGTCTTTGATCCGAGCCATCCATTCCTTGTCTTCATTCATAGACGAATTAGGTTGTGAGGGATTGCCAAGGTGGATATGGAGTGTAGTGAGGTGGGGTTGAGAGGGATGGTGATGGATTTGTCTTGGGGTGAAAGGGATTTGTCTGGTTATGGCAAGAAAGGACACACGCGTTGTGTGTGAAGATAAACAGTAACCCTTGGCGGGAATTTTGAGTTATAAGGGTGCAGGGTATGAGTTTGCAAAAGTGGCAAGTTTGGCCCTTAATCTTTATATATGGTATTACACAAAAGGTCCTTTGTGGTGTAAAGGTTTAAGGGATTTGGCAGTTATGGTCCTTGAGATTATAGTGTATGTGGTTGCTCGGTTGTCTTAAAGAATAACAGATGCAACACATCAATATAAACATCTAAGGACCATAAACTGCCTAATCCCTTAAACATTTACACACTAACAGGGACCTTTTGTGTAATACACACTTATAATGTTTTAAGGTGCACAAACTTGCCATCTTTTGCCAAATCTTACACATGCACCCTTATAACTTATAAATTCCAGCAAGGGTTACTGTTTTCTTCACACTACTACGCGTTGTGTCTTTTTGACTTTAACAGACAAATCCTTTTCACCTCAGACAAATCCATCACCATCACCTCTAAACCACACCTCACTACATCATATCCACTTGGCAATCCACTCACAACCTAATTCATCTATGAATGAGATATAAGGAATGGCATGAGCTCAGATCTATAAGACCATGGGCTCCAAGATGAATGGATGGCTATGATGACATTTATGGACTCTCTCACAAAGGAAACACACCCTTGAAGCCTTTCAGTAAACAAGCACCAGTGAAGACCAAGGCTTAGAGATCTTAGTATAAATATAGAAGCCATTGTAGCTTATATTTTTTTGTCCTTAGTCTTGCTTTTGAACTAATTCGACCATTTTTATTCCTGTCAATTAAATTTCTTGTCATTTACATTTCATGCATTGTAACTTTTTTTAATTAATGAAATTTTAAGCTTTCCTTTAAATATTATTATTTATCTTCCATTGTCTTTTAAATTCAGTCATTAATCTCTTATATAATTTTTTGGTTCACTTAAAGCTTATTTAAGAGCTTATTTACTTTCCTATCTTAAAAATCAAAAAAAAAATTAAAAAAAAATCAGTTTACAAGATCAATGGAGCATGGTGTATAGTGGATGGCCATGGTTTAGAGCTTCATGGGAAGCATATAAGTTGATTTAGAGCCAATCTGAGGGCTTAAATCATTCACATAAGCTTTGGACTCTTGTAAGCTCACTTCTTTATTTTTAGCTTATTACTATAGCACTGCTTATTATTGCTTATGTCCTGCTTATTGTTGCTTATCTAAGTTGTTTATTGCTTGTTTATGCCTTTTTATTGCTTACATTTCATTTATTTATTTATTTGTTCAAAACTATCCATTTTAGCATAAGCAACAAAAAAAAAACAAAAAAAAAAAAAAAAAAAAAAAAAGAAAAAAAAAAAAAACTGCATAATATTTCGTCGTGCTTATTATTGTGTTTTCTGTAGTTGTATTTTGCTTAATCTTGCTTATTGTCCATTGTTTACAATCTGTCTTTAAAAAGCTTACTTAAATCTTTGCAAAATCAGTTTTAAAATGAACTTTATAAACTTAAAGGGGTGTTTGGGTTAAGGGCTAAAACGGGTCAAAAATTGGTTAAAAACCTTTTGGGTCACTTAGCCAACTTTGGCAAGTCCTTTTTAAGTTGTTACAAGCTGCTTTCAAAAGTTTTCAAAGGTTAAAAATTAGTTTTAATGTTTTATCTATAAGTTGTTAATAATCTATGGTGTCTCAAGAAAAGTTTTTTATAGCTTTATTTGATTAAGGCTTTTCATTAGCCTCTATTAAGTGTTGGTTAGTGTTGTTTATATAGTGTTATATGTAGTATGACCTAGTTTAGTAAAGTGTAGTCATTTTAATTGCGTTGTAGTTAGCACAATACTGTCTTGGTGTCTTAAATTTCATTGTCCTAAGTTAAAGGCCTTTTTTTTCGCTTTTTTTAAAAGTAGGTTAGTTAAAATGGTTTTTAGAATCTGAATTTAAGAAAATAAGCTCATTGGTTGGTTATCTTAATCTGTTTCAGCTTATTTCATGGTATGAGCTTATTTTCTACCTTATTTTGTAGGCTGCATATTGCTTCTTGTCTTTGTAAAGAAAACCAAAAAATAGTGTTCTGCCTGAACAACCCTTTTCATTAGCATTTTTCATTGCTCAAATGTGTTTTAAAATGTTTTTTGTTTGCTGATTATTGTAGCTTGTAGTATAGGTTTTAAGTTCTTACAAGTCATTTTGCCATAATGTTCCATTTTGTGGCTTAAAAATAAGCTCAAAAAGTCCTCTTGTGGCTGTTTGGTTGGCAGTTTAAACCCAAAGTGCTTATTTGCTTATTTGAGCTTATTGGCTTATTAGATTTGCTTAATTTAAGTCTAGTTTTGCTTATTAGGTTAGTCTTAAGCCTTACTAGCTTATTTACTTAGGTTAAAGCTTATTTGAGCTTTTTAGGATTTCTAAGTTTAAAAATTTAGTTTAAATAGCCTTCAAGTATTTCTATCATTTCAGCTTAGTTTTGCTTATTTTCTTTGCTTATTTTAATTCCTAGGTGCTTATTAGGGTTAGGTTATAATCTATATTTAGCTTATTTGTTGTTTTGAGTGCTTATTTAGTCTAAAAAAAAATGCAAACAGTTGGCCCCTTTTAAGACTTAGTGTAAAAAGGCTAAACTGTCAACTTATTTGTGCCTTTTCCTAGCTTATTTTTAAGTACTTTCATAAAGCTCTTCATTAAAGTTGCTTAGTTTTTCTTATTTTATAGCTTTGACAAAAAGAAATATAAAAAAATGGTTAGTAAAAAGGAGAGGCCATGGGGGTCGAACCCATGACCTCCCCCTTTGCACACCAACGACTTAACACACACTCCTACTACCACCAGCACCAGATAGGGCCATCTAATTTTATTTGCACAATTTATTCTTTTACCCCTTTTTAGCCAATAAGCCTAGCAGCCCCTTTTTGCTTATTTCTGCTTATTTCAATAAGCCACTTTAAGCCATTTTATTTTTCTAGGACAAAACACTTTCAAAGCACTTTTGGTAATTTTTTCAGAAGTTTTTTACTTTTAATTTAGTATTTTTAATTACTTTTTCTTATTAAAATCGTTTTTAATTCATAAAAAATAAAATAAAAATTAAAAAAATATAATTCTTTTTTAGAAAATTTTCTTTTATCATTTAGGACTTAGGAAAATTTAGAATTTCGCTCTCGTGGTTTAAACAATTGTGATTTTGAATTTTTTAAAGAACGGGATTAGCTCCCGTTCACGTTTTTCGTGTTTTTAAGCTTTAAACGCTTTCGTTTTTGGTTTAGTTTTCTTAGTTCTTGCATTTTAGTCATTTAGGATTTATAAAAAGTAAATAATCATTTTAGGATTAAATTTTGATAATTTAGGTTTTTAAGTCGCGTTTTTACGTTCCCGTTTTTGTTTTTAATTTCGTAATTGCTTTCGTTTTTAGTTTAGATTGCCTTTTAATTGCTTTTTCCCGTAGAGTTAGAAAACCCATTCAAAGCCTTGTTTTTTTTAAAACTTAATTGTCAAACAGCTTTCGACTTTTAATTGCACGCCTCGTTGGGCAAATGGACCCGGGTAGTTTTATAGGGTTTTGCTTTAGGTAAAAAGTGAAAATCTTTGAAAGCCTAACGGAATACTTACTTATATATATTATTGATAGTTATAATTTCGTATTTATTTTTTATAATTTATTATTTACGTATTTGAGATTGGATTCAATTTTTGTCGATCGGAGCGGGGTGGAGTGTAAGCGATTGTAGTTTTTCGTCGCTTGTGTCTATTAAGTGCTGTTGAAGATCCTTCATACTGTAGTTATTTTCGTATAAAGATATAAAAAAACAAATATATTTGTTTTTTTCTTTTATTAGTATATTTATAAAAATAAACAAACAAGAAAAATCATATAAAAAATAATTTAATATAAATACAGGTCACTAAATAAAGATAAACTATTCATCATAATTTAATGCTTTAAACTGAAAGAATTTTCATAATATATGTTCCCAATCAAAAGACTTTAAAACTGGCCTTTTGGGGGTGTCACTTGCGAGGTAGGTCACCCTTTTATTGATTATACTAACTACAAGGAGGGGTATAAGAAGGGTTGTTCTGAGGAACTACGACCCGAAAGGAGAAGGTTTTCAATAGCTTCGCGCTTTCCCGCTCCTCCGCTCCTTTGTGCGTTTTTCTTTTAAAGAGCTACCGTAAAGCTTGTTGATTATTGGTTTAAGTTATTCGGTCTCATTTTGTCCTTTAATAAAATGAATTGTTTAAAAAAACCTAAAAACCCAAAAATAATCTTCTTTTTCTTCTTATCCATTTAATTCTTTTCTTAACCCTCTATATTGTTTAATTCTTATGGCGTCACTCTTCTGTTTAAAGAGTGTTCGTCTTGTGAAGCTTTGTATATTAAAATAATGTGGTTGTTCTATATGGGGGTTTTCGTATAGACAAGTTTGTTCTTGTGATCATAATAAAACACTCAGACTCGTCTCAACGAAACCCTCTTAATTGTTCCCAAGTGTGGAACCTAGGTTGATGGTCCATATTTGTCGAGGATGTGCTCTTATTACGAACGTAATTGAAGGGGATGTTTGGTCTAATAATTTGTTATGAAGATGAATTTTCCAAGACTTTCTAAACCTTCTGAGTCATCCAATGACAAAACTAATGTTGTGCCTCAAGAGCCATTCGTCTTCAATCAAGACCCTGGTGAAAAATATTGTGTGTATTAGTGACACCATTGTTGTTACGATGTGTGGTGATTCGTTAGCACGATATCTTTTGTCTTTTGATGTACCTTGGCATGTCTTGTCGGTGCAGATGCCATTTCATCTTGGTTATAATTGTCCACCGAAAGTTCCGATTATCTCTAATCCGGAACCATGCAACAATCAAACCGTTGATGAGCTCCCATAAACTTTGCCAAGTTTTGATCCGACATGCTATTCTGGAGATGGAAGTTCATTCACTTATGATTCCACTCCTAATTTTGTCGATGATTCTCCTAACGTTTTCAACCCACCTCCACAACCCCCGACGTATTCTTATGAGATTTGTGGGAACGATGCTCATTATGGTCATGATTGTCCACCTCAAGTTCCGTTTATCTATAATCCGGAACCGTGTTACAATCAAGACTTTAATTTCCCACAAAATTCTCAAAGTTTCCAACAACAATATCTTTGTTGTGAAAATTGCGGGGGACCTCATGAAACTTACCAATGTCAACCAATGAATGAAGATTATTATCATGAGCAAAATTCTTGCTATGATCCTAATTCTTTTGGTTTTGACCAATTTCAACCCCCGCAATATACCGTCAATCATCCAATCTTCAATGCTCAAAATGAGCTTCTCAATTCTCAAAATGAGATTATGGAGCAAATGACATCCATATGTGATATGGTTGGTCAATATATGCAAAAGAAGGAAGAAGATAAGCGAATTGCGGAAGATCAAGCGGCTAAAGATCGATATTGGAAGATTCCCATTTGCTACGATGTGTCAATGACGAGGAATAGTTCTATTACCCTTGTTGATATTTTCTATTTTGGAACTTCCTCGTGTGTTGTCAATCACACCCGTTTTATTATATAAGGAGACCGTTGACACTCCTAATAATGCGAGGATGATAAGATCTTGACCATTATTACGGACAACGGAAATCAGACAAAGTAATAAAGTCTAGTGTTGAGGATCCGATGTCCTCGATCAAATAAAGTGTAGGTCTGAAAGGTATTTCAAACAGTATGTGTGATGTGCCTTTTTGTGACAATTCTACCCCTCTTGAAGTTTTAAAATGGTACATTATGAGGATTTTATCAATTCAAATGTTGTTGTTTATTCGAGTGATGACAATTCCTCTTTATGGTGTGGACATCGATTATGTCAAGGCATCACCTCCCGATTCTGAGCTCTGTCAGCTTAGCAGGTAGTGGAGACTAGATCTGTTGTCTTTGAAGTTGGAGGATTGATACTGATATTCTTCTCTAACAACTCACAGACGATATTCTTCGTAAAAAATTGTTGAATGTCAAATCTTCTTATTGCTAATGTTGAAGCATTAAAAGATAATCCCATTCCATTCTTCGATTTTGTAACCAAGTTCTTCATCCACGTTATCTTACTTTTTCTTGGAAGGACGACTAACACCTTTGTTAATTCTTTACCCAAATCTGAAACTTTTCGCTTTAATTTGTAGAGATTTGTAGTGGTGAGTCCCCATACTTCTTATTTGGATTTATCATCTTTCATATTTGATGCATTCTTTTGTATTAGTGAGCCCGATTCGGAAATTTAACTTTGGATGTTGGTGGAAGATATTTTTGATAATCAACAACTGAGAACAAGAGTTCATGTGCTTAATGATTTACCCACCATCTCCCACCGTCAACTGGATTGGATTTCACTCTTTCTTGTGATTGCCTCGGATCTGACCTTGTCGTTTCTTTCCTTCCAGAAACTAGAAAAAAGATTTTCGATCCAGGGATATTCATTGAAGTCTAATCCAATAGATTTCTATCACCGAATGAATTTTCTATCTCATTCATGAGTGATCCTCTTTCTCCAGTGTTTAACACTTTGCTCCCATTTTCATCCGAAAATGTGGATAAAATTTTCAATCCTTGTATTCTTGCTTCAAATCGAAGGAAAAATTCTCACTGCATCTCTTATTATAGATAGGGGCAGGCTTTAATACTTCAAAGATCATTTCTGATTTTTCTGAAAGCCCGATGATGATTTATGGAGGGTCATTCCTTATTTTGGATGTCTTTGTTTCTTATATTTCTATCCTCCTTGACCAGATCAAGTATAGGGGATCAAGTCAGGCTCAAGACTCGGTTAACAAAAATAAGCGCTTCGTGGGTGGTAACCCATACTTATCCTAATTATAATAGTAGTAATGAATAAGTGTGTTGTGAGGAGGCTAGCCTTTTCCTTTCGTGTGTTTTGTGTTATTTGTCTAGGATTGCCCGGATTTTGAAGCCTCTCGTGCTTGCGGTTTTTGTCCTTCGTTCACTCGAGCTTCATTTGGGGAATCCAATATCCTAATCTAATCGACTAACGTTTATCTTTAAGCATACTTAATAAACGGCTTAGGATTTACGTAGAGACCCTTCTTTAAAACATTGAGGACAATGTTTTGTTCTAGTATGGGGGGATCTATCAATTTGATTATGCCTGCAGTCGTTGTTTTTACGTAATCCCGTTTTTACCACCAAAATTTTTGAAAAAATACCAAAAAAAAAATTAAAATTTTTCAAAAATAAAATAAGCATTTTGTCACAATTTTGACTTTCCTGCTGGGTAGAATAAGAATAAATTTTGACTCGATCGAGCGTGTTGAGCTCTAGTTATTCCTTAACTTTTAGGACTAGAATTCGGGGGATCTTTGCGATGAATAAAAATGATAGAGTTAAGTATGAGTTAGATGATAACAAGGATTTTGTTGGAATTATTAAGAGATCATAAAGTGTACGTTTGGTGCTTTTCTCTCTATAAGCTTTAACGGTATAATAATACGTGCTATTGAAAATTTAAACTTAATCAACTAGTCTTTGAAGTATAGTCGATATCAAATAATTTTAGTTCTAAATTTATACTTTATAATTTTCTAAAACTAAATTTTATCTATTCGTGGTTATTATAAAAAAAATGATGATTGTATAGTCAGATATCAATAATGTTAGGAGAACATCATCGACCAAATATTAGGAGTGGAATCATAAGTGAATGAACTTCCATCTCTAGAATAGCATGTCGGATCAAAACTTGGCAAAGTTTTGTGGAGATCATCAAAAATAATCGGGTTTGATTGTTGCATGGTTCCGGATTAGAGATAATCGAAACTTTCGATGGACAATTATAACCATAATGAGCACCGCTCTTAACCACACCTCACTACACTCCATATCCACCTTGGCAATCCTCTACAACCTAATTCGCCAAGGAAAGAAGACAAAGAATGGATGGCTCGGATTAAAGACCTTGGGCTACAAGATGAATGTATGGCTATGATGACATTTATGGACTCTCTTACAAAGGAAACACACCCTTGAAGCCTCTCAGTAAACAAGCACCAGTGAAGACCAAGGCTTAGAGATCTTAGTATAAATATAGAAGCCATTGTAGCTTATATTTTTTTGTCCTTAGTCTTGCTTTTGAACTAATGTGGACCATTTTTATTTCTTGTCATTTAAATTTATTGTCATTTAAATTTCATGCTTTGATAACTTTTTTGAAGTATAATGAAATTTTTAAAATTTCCTTTAAATAATATTTATTTATTTCCATTGTCTTTTAAATTCCAGTAAGTAATCTGCTAATATAAGTTTTTGTTCACTTTTTAAAGATTATTTACTTTCCTATCTTTAAAATCAAAAATAAAAAAAAAAAATAAAAAATTCAGTTTTACAGATCATGGAGCATTGGTATTATAGTGGCATGGCATGGTTTAGAGCTTCATAGGAAGCATTATAGGTTGAGTTTAGAGCCAATTCTGAAGGCTTACCCCATAATTCATATAAGCTTTGGACTCTTGTAAGCTCACTTATTCATTTTTAGCATATTATTGTAGCACTGCTTATTATTGCTTATTTCCTGCTTATTGTTGCTTATCTAAGTTGTTTATTGCTTGTTTATGCCTTTTTATTGCTTACATTTCATTTATTTAAGTTTTTTGTTCAAAATTGTCCATTTTAGCATAAGCTGCATAATCTTTGTTTGCTTATTATATGTGCTTATCTGTGGTTGTATTTTACATAATCTTGCTTATTGTCCATTGTTTACAATCTATCTTTAAAAAGCTTACTTAAATCTTTGCAAAATCAGTTTTAAAATAAACTTTATAAACTTAAAGGGGTGTTTGGGTTAAGGGCTAAAACGGGTCAAAAATTGGTTAAAAACCTTTTGGGTCACTTATCCAACTTTGGCAAGTCCTTTTTAAGTTGTTACAAGCTGCTTTCAAAAGTTTTCAAAGGTTAAAAATTAGTTTTAATGTTTTATCTATAAGTTGTTAATATCTGTGGTGTCAAAATAGTTTTTTATAGCTTATTTGATTAAGACTTTTCAATTAGCTTTTAAGTGTTGGTTTGTGTTGTTTATAGTGTTATAATGTAGTAAGACTAGTTTAGTTAAGTGTGCATTTGAAATTTGATTTTTAGTTAACAATCTGTCATGGTGTCTTAATTTCATTTCCTAAGTTAAAGGCCTTTTTTCATTTTCAAAAGTAGGTTAGTTAAAATGGTTTGAGAATCTGAATTTAAGAAAATAAGCTCAGTGGTTGGTTATCTTAGTTTCAAGTTTCAGCTTATTTCATGATATGGGCTTATTTTATAGCTTATTTTGTAGGCTGCATATTGCTTCTTGTCTTTGTAAAGAAAACCAAAAAATAGTGTTCTGACTAAACAGCCCTTTTCATTAGCATTTTTCATTGCTCAAATGTGTTTCAAAATGTTTTTTGTTTGCTGATTATTGTAGCTTCTAGTATAGGTTTTAAGTTCTTACAAGTCATTTTGCCATAATGTTCCATTTAGTGGCCTTATGATAAGTCAATAAAAGTTCTTGTGGCTGTTGGTTGGCTGTTTAACCAACATTGCTTATATGCTTATTTGAGCTTATTGGCTTATTAGATTTGCTTAATTTAAGTCTAGTTTTGCTTATTAGGTTAGTCTTAAGCCTTACTAGCTTATTTACTTAGGTTAAAGCTTATTTGAGCTTTTTAGGATTTCTAAGTTTATAATTTTAGTTTAAATAGCCTTTAAGTATTTCTGTCATTTCAGCTTAGTTTAGCTTATTTTCTTTGCTTATTTTAATTCCTAGGTGCTTATTAGGGTTAGGTTATAATCTCTATTTAGCTTATTTGTTGTTTTGAGTGCTTTTTTAGTCTAAAAAAATGCAAACAGTTGGCCCCTTTTAAGACTTAGTGTAAAAAGGCTAAACTGTTAACTTATTTGTGCCTTTTCCTAGCTTATTTTTAAGTACTTTCATAAAGCTCTTCATTAAAGTTGCTTAGTTTTTCTTATTTTATAGCTTTGACAAAAAGAAATATAAAAAAATGGTTAGTAAAAAAGAAATCCTTGAGGCCATGGGGTCGAACCATGACACCCCCTTTGCAACACAACGATCTTTACAACACTCCTTACTTAAAACCAGCACCAGATAGGGCCATCTGATTTTATTTGCACAATTTATTCTTTTACCCCTTTTTTAGCCAATAAGCTTAGCAGCCCCTTTTTGCTTATTTCTGCTTATTTCAATAAGCCACTTTAAGCCATTTTATTTTTCCTAGGATCAACACTATTCAAAGCACTTTTGGTAATTTTTTCAGATTTTTCCCGTTTAATTATTATTTTTAATTAAATTTTCTTAATAAAATCATTTTTAATTCATAAAAAATAAAATAAAAATCAAAAAAATATAATTCTTTGTTAGAAAATTTTCTTTTATCAATAAGGACTTAGGAAAATTAGATTTGCTTTCGTAGGGTTAAAATTGTAGATTTTGAATTTTTTAAAGAACGGGATTAGATCCCGTTCACGTTTTCGTGTTTTTAAGCTTTAAACGCTTTTGTTTTTGGTTTAGTTTTCTTAGTTCTTGCATTTTAGTCATTTAGGGTTTATAAAAAGTTAAATAATCATTTTAGGATTAAATTTTGATAATTTAGGTTTTAAGTCGCGTTTTTTACGTTCCTATTTTCGTTTTTAATTTCGTTATTGCTTTCGTTTTTAGTTTAGATTGCATTTTAATTGATTTTTCCCGTAGAGTTAGAAAACCCATTCAAAGCCTTGTTTCATTCAAACATCAAATGTCAAACCGACTTTCCATTGTAAGCCTCGTTAGGAAACGACCCGGGTAGGTTTTTAGGGTTTTGCTTTGGATAAAAGTGAAATCTTTTTAAAGCCTCACAGAATACTTAATTATCTACTATTATTGATAGTATCCTTACATATTTATTTATATATTATTTATATATACGTATTTGGATCGAATCAGGGCATAAGTTTCATCATAATCGATGCCCTTTTGTTCGTTGTAGCCTTGAGCAACTAACCTAGCCTTATTTCGAGAAACAATACCGTTCTCATCTAAATTATTCCTAAACACCCACTTAGTTCCTATAATTGTCAAATTCTTAGGTTGTGGAACTAACTCCCAAACGTCGTTAGCAATGAATTGATTTAATTCTTCTTGCATGGCGACTATCCAACTTTCATCTCCTAAGGCTTCATTCACATTCTTAGGTTCTATAGTTGATATAAAACAAAAGAAGTTACTTTGGTTTTGGGCTTTCTTACTAAATATTATTAATTGATCGAAAGCTTCGGTTTTATACTTAATAAATCTAGTCCAAGTATACCTAGAGTAGTCATCTACTATGACTAAGGTGTAGCGGTTTCCTTCGTAACTCCGTACGATGGATGGACCAAAAAGATCTATGTGGAGGAGTTCTAAGCATCTAGTCATTGAGACTATATTCTTAGCTTTGTGACTATCGTAAGCATGTTTTCCCATTTTACAAGCATCACAGAAATGTTGATCAAACTTGAGCTTAGGTAGGTTTCTAAATAATTCCTTAGAAGCCAATAATTGAATGAGACACATATTTGCGTGACCTCTACCTATGACCTTACCATTCTTAGTGATTTCACTATTATGTTTAGAGAAAGTTACTTTACACTTATTATCACATATTTGTCCTATACATAACACGTTAAATCCTAAGTTATCTACACGCTCTACATTATATATTTTGAGAGAGTCATTTGAAATTGTACCTTTGCCAATGATGTTACCATGAAGATTGCTACCAAAAATAACATTACCTCCATTGTATGCCTTGTATCTTGAAAAGAGCTTTTGATTACCCGTCATGTGTTTGGAGCATCTACTATCCTTGATCCATTCGTCGGGTTCCAAGTTGACTCCAAGGCATATCTATTTATATAAGATAATAACTCAAACATTTGGTCCCCAATATCTCATGGGTCTAAAGTTGTTAGTGCTAAACATCCCTTGGATTTGATGTAATTGGTTGGGATGCGAGAATGGAAGACACATTTCTCATGGCATGTAACTTTGATGTGGGAAGTCATTCCAAGTTACGGGAAAGCCATGAGGTTGGTTTTGTTGACCAGTGTTTCTTTTTGGTTGCGGTGTTTTGGCACGAAGATAATTATTATTGACTCTTCTAGGAGGTGGAGTTTTTGATCTAAAATTTGGTTTTGAAAATCCAACTTCGGGTTTTGATAATGGCTTATAAAATAGCTTAACTTCATTGTCACTAGCAACGGAAACTTTGACTTTGTTTACAATTATGTGTTTTGGTCTAGGACCCAAAATGGATTTTTGAAAAGAAACACTTTTCTCAGATATAGGTGACACTGTTGGCGGTCCCATAATTATTTTGGGGGCCGCCTGGGAATTAAGGGGGCCGCCCATATTTATGGGGCCATCCATAATTATGGGACCTCCATAAGAGGATGCCCTTTTCTGAGCTTTTACAAATTTTATTGCTTTTGTTTCACTAGATGATGCTTCAAATGAATTAAACCCTAAACCTAATTTATATGAAATCATATATGATTTTATGATATCAATAATATGATTCCGTTATACGAATATATAAATTTTTTATCACGAATCATATATGATTTTCGCAATTCGTGACTGAAAAAAAAAATCGAAAAAAAATTCCTCGAATGTATATCGTGTCACCCGTCTACTAAAAGATAAAAAAATACTCGTCGCGATGGTGTATTTTTTGTCGTGTGACGATTTACCGTTTGTAAGAATATTTTATTTTTAAAAAAGAGGTGTGGTAAGTGATGTTTTTTTATTTTTTGATGAAAAAATGAGTGGCCTAGGACTCTGTTACATTGGGTCTATGACAAATGTTGGGTCTACATTGATCTTAACTCATTATGACTAAGGTGTAGTGGTTTCCTCCATAACTTCGTACGGCGAATGGACCAAAAAGATCCATGTGGAGAAGTTCTAAGCATCTTGTTGTTGAGACTATGTTCTTAACTTTGTGACTAACGTGAGCTTGTTTGCCAATTTTGCAAGCATCACAAAGGTGTTGATCAAACCTAAGCTTAGGTAAGTTTCTTGTTGGGATTCTTGATTTGATGAGACAAAATGACGACGAATGAAATAAGAGGGACTAATCTGGGACTTATTCAACATTATAGGAAGTTACAAGATCAGGTTTTGACTACAATAATGATAAGCGTTACAAGTTGAAGATAAATATCATTAATATGGTTTAAATACTAATTAATGTTGATAAGTGTCATTAATGTGGTTTAAATAATAATTAATGTTGATAAGTGTCAATTAAGTTTTCCTTTGTAACGTCTTATGCTCTCTAGTATATAAAGAGAGGTAGGGTGATTAGTTTGATAATCCATCCATCCATAGAAAACACAGACTTCTCCAATGAGAGTCTGATTACAAAGTGTGTGTGCTTTGTATATTAGTTAGTTAGTTAGTTAGTACACCATAGTAGTTGGTGTAGCCCCATGTTATAGGTTGGGGTAAATAGGAATCGTTCAATGAAAAACCTTGTTCAATAACAATTGTGTTTGTTTAATTCCGCTGTGCATAATTGTTACAATTGTTATTGGTAAAACGATCCTAGATGAGTTTAAAACGATCTTATCAATTGGTATCAGAGCAAAAGGAATTCAAGATGAGTTCCATGGGTATAGGAGAGGGGCTATTGACAAAACTCTGTTCATTAAGAAGGATAGAAGAGATATCATGTTTGTACAGGTTTATGTTGATTATATCATTTTTGGATCAACAAGTCTTTCTATGGTGAAGGATTTTGAGATCTTTAATGCAAAAGGAATTAAGTTTGAGTTCATGGGTGAACTACTTTCTTTTTGGGGCTTCAAGTCAAGCAAACTCTGCTGGATTTTTTAAGTCAAGAACAAATACGTGAAAGACATTCATCAACAAATTTGAACTTTAGAACCATTAATGTCAGGCATCCACCCCTCCATGAAGCTCTTAATCTCTAGGAAAAGTGAAGACGGTGAAGAGTTGATGTACATCTTTATAGGTCTATGATGATTGGGGTGTCTCATTGTACTTAGCTGCTTCAAAGACCAGGACATAATGTTTTGCTGGTTTGTCTGTGCTGCCAAGATTTCAAGTACTCCAAAGGTTTTCTCACCTGCATGTTGTCAACAGGATCTTTAGGTATCTCAACATCCCAACAATAGGGTCTTATGGTATCCTAAAGGGCTCTTTTTTCAATTAGAAGCTTTTACAGAAGTGACTAGGTGGGGACACTCATGATAGACGATCAAACTTCAGGGAGGATGTCAATATCTTGGAAGAGACTGGTCTCTTGGCAATGCAGAAACAAACAATTATGGCTATTCTCCTCTACGACAGCACGAATATGTAGCAGCTGCAAGTTGTTTGTGCCTCATGGTACTTTGGATGCAAAATCAAATGCTTGATTATGGATATAACTTCATGAACATCATCATATAGACAATGAGAGTACCATTTGCATTGTGAAGTAAGCCTGTTTTCCACTCACAAGACCAAGCTATCAGATTCGACATCCACTTATTTGAGATTATATTATGAGCAAAGGGCTCATTAATGTGGTCAATGTTCATTTTACTGTTGATAATGTAGCAGATCTTACTCACAAAGGCTTTGACTTAGGCAAGATTTAACGTTTTGGTTGGTAAACTATTGGGATGATGAAACCCATAGCTACATTGGGGGAGATCACATTGTGAAAGTACTGGTGCTCATGTAAAGTACTGTTTTGGTTAGAAAGGTTCTTTGGAAGCTCTATTGCTACATTTGAGGGGAGGTTATGAATGATTGTTGAGAGTATTAATGCTTTGAAGAGATATTTTGCAAAATTGCAAGGTTGTGGTTGACAAATTTGAGTTGGAAGTCTTTTTAAGTTGAAAGTACTGCTTCGCCAACTCAAAGTACTGCTTGTCTTCTAAAGTACTGCTTAGACAAACTGTTCTAACGTTCGGTCAACGGTCAAACATACGTTTTTGCGCTAAAAACGTATTTACAACGGTAACTTTATAGTTATCCAAACGCAACCTATAAATACTCAAAACTGAATTGCTTTTTTCTTCTCATTTTATCTCTTATCATTCACAAAATTTTTTAATAAACATCGACGCACATCAATCTTTTTTTTTTCAAATGGCAAATATTCGCACTTTGTAACAAACATAACATGATCGCTTGTTGTGGAGGAGGACGTGCGCCGAATGCTGATTTTATCAAATCATCAATTATCTCACTGGTATGCTCAATTAACTACTGTTGTTAGTTGGATCCTGATCTATCGGTCCATGGCTTCAACATTTTGGGCTACGCATTCTCTCAGAGTGCATCAATGATGTACAATATTCGCGCCCGTAGGTAGCTGGCAAAAAGATTTTGATTTATGAAGAAACCATTCGAGCTGACTCTTTTGATGATGCTCAACGGTGTAGATTGCTTTCCCTTAAGGCAAGGTTATTTGGGACGTGCTCAGAGATATTGAGCTAGAGGGTAAATTTAGCACAACTCACGTTCTCTAAACCTTTTTCTTAGGACCACAGAGGAAGTATTTAGTTCATGTATTATTCACTGTCTATAGTCCTAAGAGTACCTCATGGGAGCAATTTGGAAACCCAAAACCATGCCTTGCCTAGGTAGGATTAGCAACGAATCAGAAGTTCAACTTTTCTTTGATGATAATGAATGGAATGCTAGGACATATTTCCAATGGTACACCTTTTCTTATGTATCCTAGGTTCATTCAACTGTTTTTGAACAAGCAATTAGAGGGTGTAGCCAGACCTCAGGATTTTATACCATCAGTTACACTTCCCTCTAAGATCTTCACTTTTATGAGGAAGCATAGTCCTAAGTTCTCGTGTAGGATTACCCCCTTGACTTCCCCTATGTTAGAGGTCGTCACAGCATTGGCAGCAGAGGAGGAACAAAGTACTAGTCCTCATTCTAGAGCTGCAAGTTCTGCAAGGGTTGCTCAAGGTACCCCTACTCAAAGTGCTGCTCAAGCTAGTCTTTCCCAAGGTACTGCTGAAGTTCAAGGTACTGACAACTCACACGGGATTGCTAGTCTACAAGGTACTGCTGCACTCTGGGTACTGCTGCCTATTCCTAAATCTCCCAATGATTATACTCCCACAGATGCGTCTCAAACATCTGGAGGAGATGAGGGACTTTTGGATTTATATGCTTTGAACAGGGAAGTTAAGAGACTCAAGAGGCAAACCCTTTCTCAAGCTAAACAGATTATCAAGCTCAAGACCAAACTCAAGAAACTTCTAAATTGTACAACAGTGGTCAAACATCATGCTTTTTGGGTAGAAAGTCAGCACCTTAAGAAGCAAAAGAGACGAAGAAAGAAGCAAAAGAAGAAAGTGTCTTCAGTCAAATTGGGGAGGAATAAGGAAGAAGGTACTTTGTCTGAAGAACACTATGTTCAAAATGATACAGCAGATCCTTTCTTTGAAGATATTGTTGATAAAGATGCTGCTGTTACTCCTGACATTGAAAGAAAAAGCGATGAAACAGAAGCATTAGAAAGAAAGAGTGATGAAACTGAAGAAATCAATGTTGAGGAGAAAGAGGCTTCTAATGTAAAGAGTGGAGACACAAGAAGAATAGATTTTTGGAGACATTTACAGTTACTGTCGACAGGAGTTACTTTACTCAAGACCTAAATTTTTGATTGATGCAGCAGGTCCTTCAAGGCCCAATCCGTCCAAACTCAAAATTTAGAGACTGAAGAACGTTTAAATATTCTTAGACAAGAAGGTTTAAGCATTCCTGGTCCCATACAATCTCAACCTCAACCTCAACAACCATCTCAAGCTACTGACCCGAAAGATAAAGGCAAAGGGATCTTGGTAGAAGAACCCAAAAAGAAGAAATTAACTCTTCAACAAATCAGGGCTTTGGAGACTACAAATGATGAGGAGGTTGCTAAAAAGATTCAAGCTGAATGGGATGCAGAAGAAGAAAGGAAAAGGTGAAGAATTGAAGGGGAAAGCAAAGCCAAAGACTACCTCTCTTGCTCAAGAAAGAAATCAGATGATGAATTTCTTAAAAGGTCAAGGATACAAGAATTTGCAAAAACTCAAGTATCCACAGATGAAGGAATTGTATGACAAAGTTCAAGAATCTATTAAAGACTCCTTCAAAGATTTTATTCCAATGGGCTCAGAGAAAGAAAGGGAGATGTTGAAAGAAAGAGAAACAAAAAGACTTTAAGGAAAAGAAAGCTACAATTTCTGAAGAACAGCCATCAAAGAAGCTTAAGTTGATGACGGAGGAACGTGATGAGGATTAGGAAAACTCTCTTGGATTGTAGTTTTGAACAAGAGTGCTCACAAGATAATGAGTCTCTCGAGGAATCTCCATGATTACAGAGCTCCAGGTTATTGATTCACTCTGATGGACAAGTATCTCATTATTTCAAAGAGCAAATACTCATTTCAGGCTTTTGACACTTTGTGGGTGTTACTATCATACTCTTGGATAGGACAGGATTTAACATCTATATGGGTTGTTCAGAGCTATTTTGTAGGGGGGGGGGTGTGGGGGGCAGGGCGGGTGGCGGAGATGGATACTTCCTCCAACCGGTTTAGGGTTGATACTGTCGAGGTGATCTGAAAACTATTTGGGAAACTCCTGAATAGAAGTGTGATGACTTCTGGAGAAACCAAGAAGATTGGGGAAATCATAAGGTGGAGACTTACTGAATCTTCAGGAGTGATAACTAGAGTTGAGGATGGCATTGATTCATATGCTGGCTGGGAGAAGATATCCTCTATCTAGAGAGTTGATGATAAGGATGCTGGATCGTTTAGGACTCCTTTCATAGCACAAGGAGCTCTGTACAAGATAAGACCTAAACCGTATCTCCTAAATAAAAGAGATATACACAAGATATGTTGGGAATTATATTTGAGTTGATAAGACAAAACACGAATGAAACAAGATGGAAACAAAAGGACCAAATTCGTCATTGTGGGATTCTACAAGATGTAGAAGAAAATAAAGAATTGGTCAAAAAGAGATAATGATGAAGAGATAAAGATGAATATTTAATTTGGTCAAAATGAAGATTTGGTCAAAGATGAATATTTAATTTGGTCAAAATGAAGATTTGGTCAAAGATGTATATTTAATTTGGTCAAAATAAATATTTCGTCATTAATATCTTTTAATAGTTTCCATGTAAAGCCTTGACTCCTTATGCTATAAAAGGAGGTCTAGGCATATTGTTTTGTGTATCCAGAAAAGTGTGTGTGTGTACACTGGATCAATGTAGACGTCTAGTATAGTGGAGGTGTAGCCTCAAGGATCTTTGATCCCTGTTACAGTTCATTGATGTAACCGTATTATCTTGATCAAATAATATTGGGGCTGTGGAGAATGTTTGGTAAAACCTTGTGTTAATAACAATGATTCTATGTATTGAATATTCCGCCTTTGTTATTAATTTATCCTAGATAAGGTCTAAACAACCTGAGCTACAACGATCTAAGGAGATCTTATTGGTTTCCACAATTGGTATCAGAGCCTGGTGGCTCTCGATCTAGGATTACAAGGTTTTTGAAGAAACCCTAAAACCCTAAATTTCAAGAAACCGATTTGTGGTAAAAGTTTTATGAGGTTTTGGAGTTAAATTTCTATAACAATCTTTATGATCGTCCTCTCTACCTTTTTGGTATGCAATACGATCTTCAAGTATTGTTATTATTCAAGGGTTTCTTGGTATAATTAGTTTTTGGTTCTTAATTGAATAAAAGGCTTGTTTTGGTGATTTATTGATTAATTGATTACGAAGATGATTGTTTATTGCTTATTTGAAGATGAAGTGGAATTTTTCAGATGTGTGTTCTTATTATATCTTTTGGTCTTGAAGATAACTTGCTTGGTTATATACGGTTTATGATGAAGACTTGATAAAACTAGTTTTTACCTGATGTAAGGAGATACATTGTAGTACTCACAGGTATTTACTATCACTTGGCTTAGTGACTCATGTATAGGCATGCGGATTTATCAAGAGATCGAGGTCTACTCATAAAACGAAGAAGAAGATTATGAGTTCTTATCATATTATAGTGCAAGACATAAGATACAAATTTGGGATATTCTACTTCTACATCAAGTTCGTTATACTTAATTTTTCTTCATCAGTAATCATTACATAGAGCCTACAGAATTGAAGATTCAAGAAATGGTTAACATATGGGTTTCAGGGGAAGCTTAATGTTAAAATGTTTAACCATTTATATGTTACATCAAGATGAAGGTTTTTACTACTGCTAGCCTTTGTTACTACTGCTAGTGTAAGTTTCTACTGCTCAAGTTCATTTTTCTTAAGGTGCGTAATGGAGGGAAATTTGGGACATTGGAATACTTGGATTGGAAGTGTAATATTGGTTTGTGGTTGTGAAGATCAAAGTTGCATACTTTAGTCTCCTATTTGATATTGACAAAAAGGGGAAGAAGATTTGATGATTTGCAACTTGTTGATTCTTGGTGGTATAGTATGGATTAAGGGGAAGTTTCATTCATATATCAACTTCAGGGGAAGTTCGTGCTTATTTGGTTTTGTCATTATCAACTAGGGGAAGATTGTTGGGAATTATATTTGAGTTGATAAGACAAAACACGAATGAAACAAGATGGAAACAAAAGGACCAAAGTCGTCATTGTGGGATTCTACAAGATGTAGAAGAAAATAAAGAATTGGTCAAAAAGAGATAATGATGAAGAGATAAAGATGAATATTTAATTTGGTCAAAATGAAGATTTGGTCAAAGATGTATATTTAATTTGGTCAAAATAAATATTTCGTCATTAATATCTTTTAATAGTTTCCATGTAAAGCCTTGACTCCTTATGCTATAAAAGGAGGTCTAGGCATATTGTTTTGTGTATCCAGAAAAGTGTGTGTGTGTACACTGGATCAATGTAGACGTCTAGTATAGTGGAGGTGTAGCCTCAAGGATCTTTGATCCCTGTTACAGTTCATTGATGTAACCGTATTATCTTGATCAAATAATATTGGGGCTGTGGAGAATGTTTGGTAAAACCTTGTTCATATCTTTGTTCTTATTCCGCTTTGTTTTTATAACTTATGAACATTGATATTATCCTAGATAAAGGTCTAAACAACCCAAGCTACAAAGATCTATGGAATCTATTGGTTTCCACAAGATACATTCCAAATATAACAATACGCGTCTTTGACTCTAAGTAGATCTTATCTTCATGCAGCAGTGGAAAGTCTTCAACAGTGGCAAAACTTCTCAGCAATGTAAGGCTGGATGAAGTGGTGAGGCAAAACTCACCTAACACGTCAGTGCCACATCAGCTTTCTCTCTCCAAATAAAACTCACTTTTCAACCGTAATAAGAACTCACCTTACCACTAAAACTCACCTCTCATTAAAATACCCACTTTATATAAAATATACCTACTAAATATCCACACACACTCACAACCAATTAAAATACACTTAATAAAAAAGAAAGGGCCCACAAATAAAACTCACCGTGAGGTGAGAAACTCACCAAAAGGTGGGTTTTTTCGGTGTTAACTCACCAAGCAAATCTAATGTGGCAAGGTGAGTTTGGAGGGTGGCATGGCAACTCGCGCGTGAGTTGGAAACTCACCTAGGTGAGTTTGCCAAACCCACCACCACTCCGTCCAGCCTAAACACTAACAGTGGGAAGATTTACACTAACAGTAGGAAAAGTACTCAAGCAGTGGGAATGCATAACACTAGCAGTGGGAAAATACTCTAGCAGTGGGAACCATATAACTAGCAGTGAGAATGCCTTAGCATTTTATTCCCAACAAGTATTTAATACTTTCCAAAATATTTAGTCAAATTCTCAATCAGCATTAATCTCTTCAATCATCATTAACTTTAGTCTTCTATTTGACTAATCAACATTAATTTCAGTCAATTAGCATTAACTTTAGTCTTCTATTTGACTAATTAGCATTAACTTCAGCAGCATCATTAATCTTGAACCAACAGTAGTAACTCTATAACCAGTAGTCTTAAGTCCTTCAACAGTCTTAAGTTAGTACTGGCAGTACTAACTTACTCTAGCAGTACTAACTGATTAATACTGACAGTTGTAACTTATGAGCAATACTAAGTATGATAAGTTTAATTCCCAACAAAGACAACACTACAAATCAAGATACACTAACTATAACACCAATAGGGAAAACCCTCATCATGTCCAAGCAAGTGTATAATGCACCTAGACTTATTTACAACTAGCTACAAGTGGTATATAAGGCAAGATCCACTAGATAGAATACACACACAACACATTTGCTTAAGTAAAATCAAAACAAACACTCTCTTTTGCTCACTCAAAACCCACGGCCAACCCCAAACCACCATAAATAATTCACACAAGTTTATTTACCACATATACAAGTATTCCTACAACATATCTAAGATATATCAAGAAGGTTTGAAGGTTTAGTTAGGCATTTAAAAGGGTTAAGCAGGCAAGGATCAAGATTAGGGTTTCTTTGGATTTAAGGTTTTCTAAGACTTGGAAGCTAGGGTTTGTTTGCTAAACAAGGGTTTAGATTATATTTCTCATCATCCTACTTTATATTAAGGTTACCTAAAAACCTTAATCTCTTTACATTCATGATCTTATGCATATATAATGTTTGTATAGTTAATCACCATCTAGGAAACTTATTTACATGAAAAATGGAATTTTTACTTATGATCATGGTATGATATACTTTGTCATGTGCTATATTGTTGTTAAGAACATATGAGAATGGAAGAATATACATTATATAATTGTGGTTTATGTATAAAAGCTTATATAAACTAGTTACCTAAAAAGTGTAGTTATAAAAGTTCATGAACAAATAAGTATGTAGACTTATGGATCTTATGATTCTTGGACAATATTTGGAAAAATCATGGACTAAGGACCCTAAGTATGTAGGTTATGTGATATTAAGTATTGAAATGGACTTGTAACAAGTGTGCTAAACTAAAAAGTTACAAAATCAAGTTTTAATCATATTTATACAAAATGACCAAAACCTTCTATTGGAAATACAAAAATAACATATATATTTAATATTTTTATTAAATACTACATGTCATGACGATCGTAGGCATGTAGAGAACTCGAAAAACTGATTTATAACTAAGAAGATACGGTATTTACAAGTTACATTATAATAAACGCGTTTATAAAAGAAATTTTATAAAAACCTAATAAGATCCACCTCTGATATAAAAGGTTGGGTATTTTTCTCAGATAATACATATTTTTAGGATTTCAAAACAATAAGAATCATAATTTTTGGATAAATAACGAAGGAGTTATGGAATTTTCCATGTTTATGATAATTAAAGTTTATAAAAATAATTATATAAACTATGAATAGTAAAAATTACTATTCATCTTAGATACATTTTTGAAAAATACATTAGTTAGAGAAAAATTTTAATTACGACGACGTGCTCGAAAGAATCACTAAAATCAGAGTTAAAACGAATAAGATACGACATTTACGAGTTTACGATAGTTAAATTTATAAAAGTGTATGAACAGTAAAAACCACTGTTCACTAGAGGACTTAAAATATGAAAATGTAAGATTTTGATAACTCGTTTTAATACGAAAGCGTAGACATAAGAAACGTAAGAAACTGACTTAAAATGATAAAGTTACGCCGATTTCACTAAAGAAATATTTATAAACGTTTTAATTTTATAAATACGATTTTACAAACACGATTAGATGGTGATGTAGCTATATAGAATTATATATGATAGTAGTTATTCAAAGTGCTTAGTACTTATACGACCTATACTTAATTAGGTTGCATTCGGTCATTATTGTGACGCATTTTCTATTATACTTGGATTATCATTCACTCGAGGTAAGTTTATAGCCCCACGTTTTACATTTATAATGATTTACAAGTTTTGGGGTGAGAAACATATGCATGTTTTACAATTGGACGCAAGTGGACATTTCACATTACGATTACGTGTTTGCCTAAGTAGCGATAACCCTCTGAGCCCATTATCATGAACTGTCAATTACTGTTGTGAGCGCGAATGTTATAAATAGATCTATTTGGGATTGACATCCCCGTTCAGGTGAGTCATGCTCACTGTGCCGGTATGCCGGACAACGAACGTATACCATGTCGGACATAGGATGTTGCGGGTTAGAACATCATCACGGGCAATGTTGGTAATTTATATTGCAATTCATACATGTCGAGCTTCAGTGTCATGAGCTTAAGGAAACGTGATTACATTTTATGATGTTTGCATCTATTGCATTATCATGGGGAAATCTTGCGGTCCTACATTATACACTTACAAACCTATGAATTCACTCAACATTATGTTGACGTTTTAAAGCAATGTTTTTCAGGAGGTCAATAAGGCACGAGGTGCAAGGGATACATTGGTGATTATATTTTGGTTGTCACATGCTTAAAGATTTGGTTGCATTACATTTTGGGGAAACATTTGTTATGAACTAGAATCTTTGTATTTTGAACAATGAACAAGTAAAGCTTCGGGCTTTTGTAACAAACACTTTGCTAAATCCAATGTATCAGTTTTAAATGACTTTTTGGTCGTTCTTATATATATCTTGTGCTATTGATCTATGATGTACCACCCTCAGAACAATATTCTACTGCGATCCAATTTGGAGGTGTTACATCAATTACTAGTTGGATCAATTTGACTGCTAAATTTTTTAGAAAATACTACCCACCTTCTCGCACTGGCAAAATTAACACCCCCATAATTAATTGGGACCCTACTAATCCGGAGTTTAAAAATTGGTTGGCCTCAAAGTTTATGAACTATATGACGATGGATATATTCACTAAAGGAGCATTGTAGGATTACTGGAAATTGGGAAGAGATGAAGTTGAGCCAACAAATGAAAAGACTTTCAATCTTGAAGAAACTAATCAGGATGATGAGCAAGAAATTGGTGAAATTTTTAGGATTGAAACAAACTTGTTCGATTATGAAACACCGTTGTGCGAAAAATTCAAAGAGTTCGATTACCTACTCAAGATAGACCCAGATAAACTTACTAATGATATTATGGGATTCAAGACTTATGAAAAATATAAGTATGATTAGATTTATGAATGGAACAAAAACGTGCCATGGGTACACGAAAAACCATGGACTGACGCTGGAGTATGGACTGAACCCACTCCAGTTGTGCATTGTTGTAAGCTATTTAATTATAAAAATAGATGTTCGGAGTGGCCAACCTGTAACTAGATAAAAGATGGATATTGTAATGGAGGGAACTTGCCAGGAGCATACATAATTGGAAACATACTCCGTTACTAAGATTCAGAATGGTACGATGCTTTGAAGGATAATGAGCTGAAAGAAGAAGCTTTAAGAAATAAGGCTATCATGCAATGATTAATCAATGAAGATGTTGAATCGAATGATGAAGGTTGGAAAAGTTGGGACGACTTTGAAAATACCAACGATGATCGTAATGAATGGGAATATAAGAATGAACATGAAGATGATGAAAGACATGAGTTATGTTGTAATGAAACTCATGAGTTGCCGGTTTGCCATATAAGAAGATTCGAGATGATCAAGTATTCATTCGGACAAGATGAAGAGTATGTTGCTGTTAAAGAAAATGAATACGAAGATTTGACGAGTACAAGCAAAGATGCATGCCGAGCATATCAAGAAATCTATCACATGATGGACGAAGGATGAATGGTAACAAGAACCGAACGAAGGAAGCTAAAGACAAGTCTAACTTAAAGATTTTGCTGTAAACAAAAGTGCTTACCAGGAGACAACCCAAATTGTTATTTATTTTTATCGAGTCTGTCTTCCCATACATCAATACGGCATATCCGCTCCATACCATACGACGTATTGAATGTCTGGACGTTATCAGTCCTTTATTTTTATGCACTTTAAACATTATTGTCAGTTTTATCAATACGACATATTCATGCACATGATACGGCGTATTCAACAGACTGACCCGTATTTAGATACTTTTTATAGGTTTCTCGATATGGCGTATTCTAGTTTATGGATACGGTGTATTGATCTCCTGTACAGTTTAGTTTTGTTTAAATTAACCGTAGATACCCGAGATAGGATTTTGCATGTTTTTCCTATATTTTGCATAAGACCCAAAGAAATCAAAGATGTTGGTGAAGTATCTACAATCTGAAAATCTAAAAGTGTTGGAGTCTTGAAATCTCAAGACAGCCGTTCAACACATCCTTGCTCATAAACAAAACTTAGAGAATCTACCAAGCAAAATATCAGGGGAGTTTCTCATTCTAATTCTTTTTAATTCCTATTTTTAATGTTTTATCTATACAACGAGGACGTTGTATAATTCAAGTAGGGGATGGGAATTAGAATGTATACTTGTCTTATTTTTCACATAAAATGCTTAAATTATGCTCAAATTTAAAAAAAATTCAAGCATGTTACATAACCCGCACATAATAACCCTTATTAGATATTGTGAGGATTTAACCTTATCCGTTTCTAAATATTTACCTAAATTCCACAAAATATGAGTGTGCCGGTGATGTTGTAGACTTTAAAACTTGGCTTGGTATATCTATTCGAGACTACAATAATGAGTACTATGGATTTAGATGAAGTAACTTGTTTAAATTGGTAAATTTCTATGATTACACCCAAAAAGCCTTTATATGATTGTTTTATTGACTGACTACACTGGTTAGTTAAATCCCCGTATAAACCTTTTGTTTACTCTCATCTTAAGAGTAAGATACCCCTAGAAAAACCAATAGAGCCAATCATTTAGGAATTACACCAACTGTTCATTTCGTTACACCTTTACACCTTAGCCTACCCTGTTAGATTAAGTCCATTTATCAGTTGCTAGTTGCTTAAAGTGTAAAGTATGTATTTCCCGAGTCTTGTGTCAATTTTCTATCTTTGGTACGGTTGGGAAGAAATTTGCACATTGCAAATGGGAATGTATAAAGTAGTCAAAACTCATGTATTTTTACTACCAACACAATTATTGGTACGTCCGAAGAATGAAGAATTATCGAAGGAATTATCCGGAGTTATTATGATCGTGAAGATGGTGAAATTACACCGAGTTTCGTAGTTAGTATATGAAAAAAAACAAAAAAATTAGAAAAATCGCAACAAAAAAGAGGAGGAAAGTTTGAAGATAATCGTTTCGCAAAAGCAAAGACCGAAGGAATTATACGAAGGATCGATTATTCGTTGATACATCTTATAAGTCAACGATGTAGAGTTTTGTATAAAGTGGTAGATATCGCCACTTGTCTTGTAAAAGTATGTAAAGTATGGGATGATTAGGAAGTTCACCGTTACGGGAACGCCAACTCAGGTTGTTGTTTTTGATCTATGATCAAGACGTGTGTAAATAGTTGTGTCTTTTTCATGGTAACGGTCGGGAAAAGTGTCTAGCAACTTGTATCTTGGACCTAGTCTATTTGTTTCATAATTTTTATTTAACAACAATTTATTTCCCTTTCCTAATCATTAACCATGGTTTTACGCGAATGAGGATGTGTACGAGCATACATGTCTATTCCGTCGTTACGGCCATGTATGCATGTCTCAGCTGCCTTGTTGGTTTATTACTATTTGTGAAAGTTAGAAGATCCCTACCCTATATCATTCTTCATCCTAACCCTTGGTTAAACTCGAATGAGGATGTGATCGAACACACATGTCTATTTCGTCGTTACGACCATGTATGTGTGCTTCAGCTGCCTTGTTGGTGTGGTACTTTTGGTGAAAGATTGTAGAATGATCAACCCTAAGCCTTATAATAAAAACCCATTTTACCTTTATAAACTTGTTACTCCTTAGCTCTAGTGGTGGAGATGTGTATCATTGCCAAGCCTATGATAGAATACTCGTCACGACCGAGCAATTGAGCAAATTAGTTACATGTTACCACATAGATTAGTTTAGTGATTTAAGTGTTTTCTTCTTCCTATTTCGTGAGGTGTTTGGTTGTGTACTTGTAATAGATCAAATAAATGCTTAAACGGAAAAATCCTTAAGGATACATTTTCATAAACTTCTAAAGGCTACTTGAAGACAAGTAGGATTCAAGTGGGGGGATATTTGATGACATCAAATAATGTCACTTTTATAGCATCATTTATCCCATGAAAATAACCTATTTTATATAATTATTACAAATCATTGTTACTTAATCGTTTGTATTTGAGAAATGCAGTAATTATGGAGTACTTAGTGAAAGTTAACTAAAAGGCACGCATTCTAGAGCTTAAACGAAGAAAAATGAAGAAAACTAATTCTGACATCCAATACGCCGTATCCATCAAGGAAGATACGACGTATCTGTGCCTGCACTTCACTAAAGACCACGAAGGAAACAAGATCAATACGTCTTATCCAGAGAATCCTATACGCCGTATTCAAGTTATAGAATGTGAAGATTCTGGAAGATATCAAATGTGGTCCCTACTCCAAGAAACCCCAATACGCCGTATCAAAGCCTTTCGATACGCCGTATCGACCTTTTTCCGGACCTTATGAATAGAAAACTCAAAAACGAGTTTTAAGGGTGCTAAATCATATTTTCGATACCTATACCATAAAAGTTGATTTTTAGAGGAGAAGAAGAGCAGAAGAGGTCTTGCAACGTAATTAACTCCATAGGAAACAACTTGTAATCTCCTATACTCTTGTAATCGTTCAGCTTTTGGTATCATTCGTTAACTCGGTTAGTTTACCTTAGCTAAATTATTACTCTTGTATTGATTATGACGTTTGAAGGCTAATACATTCGGGTATTGGCCAATTATATGAAGAATCTTGAATGTTTGGTCGTGTTTATTCGATTGCTTTGTTTATGGGTTATCAGTGTTTCTATATTGTTACCGTGCTTTAGTTGCGACTTATCATTCAGCTGGATCTATTGATTACGGGAACCAAGTAATCTAGATGCCAAATGGCTTCATATAGTGATTTATACATCTAGACCTATAAGATCACAAATAATGACTATCTTTGCCCTTAGATTGTTGGTTTAGTTGGACAAAGGTGACTTGGGATCAATGGTACGTTCCAATTATTAGTAAAGACTTTGGTTAGTGGCCTATTAGTGTTTGTGGACTACTAGTGTATAAATTGCCTTTAAGCAGTAAGTGGGTAAAGTCTCTATGAGCTAGGGTTTAACAAGATCATCATTGCTTTAATCCCTAAGATAGATTATAATCAGCAAATAAGGATGCTTTATGCGGATGCGTTTAATTGTGACAGAATTCTACGTGTCTAGGTTTAAGGAAGAAGTACCGCCTTAATCTTAAGAATGATATGCCGCCTCGAGATAAGTAATCATTGCACTAAATAAACAAACCAACGTTCTAATTGGATTAATAATGGTTAATACAATTTTCTTATATTTAGCTAGACCGCTCTTCTATCTTCTGTTAATTTGCTTGCGTGTGTTTTAGTGTCTTAAGTTGATTTTAGTCACCACAAAACCCGTGCCAGTCTCTCAGGCTAAAACCCCCCTTATCCGTTAGATTTAGGATTAAAATAGGTTTAACATAAAATAGAATTAACTTAGTTTAGATAACCAAAATATTAATAAATTGAAAGATTGTTTCTCGCTCTTAGTGATCGACACCCTACTTACCATAAAACTACCACCGATCGGGTACACTGCCCGTTAAAGTGTTGTTTTTTGTTAAGTCGGCATAATATAAATTTAAAACTTGAAACCATAAAATTACAACCACACAACGACACATCAGAGGGCAAGGAACTATCACATTTCTCACCAACAGAAAGGGCCACAACAACATCAGTAGGATCGGAGGAAACACGCTCTAACCCTACCGCCGTCACTTCAGCAACATCATCCAAAACATGAGAAATACCCTGCACAAAGACACTTCCAGACTTAGAAGGGGCATCACCATCAGTCATCTCATCATCCGGCCCATCAACCATAGCATTCATCCACTCCTCATTTTACGAGAGGCAACATTAGTAGACAACTCCAAGGATTTGGAAGCAAGTGTCACAGTCGACTCCTTTGCAATAGGAAGAGAAACACGAGCATCCTTTGAAGTGGGGACGTTAGCCAGACAAGCTAATTTTTCAAGCTCAAGCTGAAGGATAATCGATAGAGGCTCGGTAGCATGCTTATAAATCTTGTTGAGAAAGGCATAATCAATTTGAGCAACAAGGAGGAGGCTTCAACAAGCCTATCTTGTGCAGTAGGCATGAAATTAGCCATCTTCTTCAACATAGTAGCAAACTCATCCTTAGTCTGATGCATACTTGATCAATCAATCCTTTACTATATATAAATATATAATAAATATATATAAATATTAATAAATAGGATAATATCAATAATAGTATCATAGATTTTGATATTTGTCGCAGAATGCTCATAGAGAAGGCGCTAGGCAAGAGAGACAGAGAGTATAATATAAATATCTTTTGTGAGTAGGCTTATTATTGTTCTTCGATTACTAGCTACGAGGGAGGTCGTAGGGTGTGATTCGTCCGCATAACAATAGGTCTGTGTTTAGCTCCATTGTTTCAACTATGAGATGTTTGTCGTGGGGCGTTATAATTTTATCAGCGTAGTATAGACAATCCTTACAATCTTCTCGAGTGGAGTAAATGCACTCGCATCAGTAAGGGATCCAACAAGTGGTATCAGAGCTTGTGTGGAAACTCTGAATAAGAAGAACTCAATTGTAAGATGGCAGAACAAGACATTCCTCCACCCACTATCACAGCAATGAAAATCCCTATCATCAGGAAGGGAGAATATGATATTTGGAGCATGAGAATGCGACAATATATCTGTCACACAGACCATAACCTATGGGATGTTATTGTCAATAGAGATCTAGAAGAAGAGCCTACACCAACTGGAGAAACATCTGCTCCTCCTACTCATAAGACTGCTAAACAACTGGTTGCTAAAAGGAATCAGGAAAGAGTTAAGAGCATCTTGCTTTTAGCAATACCTGATGAATACCTCCTCAAGTTTCATAATGTTGCAGATGCTAAATCACTCTAGGAAGCAATCAAATCAAGGTTTGGAGGTAATGAAGAATCCAAGAAGATGCAGAAAAATGTTCTAAAACATCAGTTTGAAAACTTTTCTACTGCATCAAATGAAAGTCTGGACAAGGCTTATGATAGGTTCCAAAAACTCATAAGTCAATTGGAGGTTCATGGTGCTCCAATATCAAAAGAAGATATCAACCAGAAGTTCCTAAGAAGTCTTCCTCCTTCATGGAATCAAATTACTCTAATCAGAAAACAAGCCCAAACATTGAAAGATTGATATTTGATTACTCACAACAATCTTAGAGTCTATGAAGATGAGATGAAAAGGTCTTCATGTTCCACTTCTACTTCTCAGAACTTGGCATTTCTTTCCTCTGAGAACACTAGCAGTACTAATGAAATTAGTACTGCAAGTGTAATATTTATGGGGTTAGTACTGCTGGAGGAATTATTCAAGTTTGGGCATCTACCCCATTTGCTCATATGTACATGCTCTTTCATTGCACAACCAACAACCATTCCTCAACTTGAAAATGAGGATTTTTAGCAGATTGATGAAGATGACTTGGAAGAATTAGATCTTAGATGGCAAGTGGCTATGTTGACTGTTAGCGTGAGAAAATTCATTCAGAAGACAGGAAGGAACATGAATTTCAAAGAAAAATGACCTGTTTTACATGATAAATCAAAAATTGAGTGCTATAACTGTCACAGAAAATGGCACTTTGCTAGGGATTGCAGATTTGGAAGGAATCAAGGGAAAAGATCTTATGGTGACAATGGCAGGAGCAATGTACCAACAAATGAATCTTCATTACAGGCACTAGTAGCTCAAGATGGTCTAGGAGGCTATGACTAGAGTAATGATTTTGAAGTAGAACCAATCAACTATGCTTTAATGGCAATCTCTTCTTCAAGCTCATCAAGTTCTTCTGATAATGAGGTACAAAAATGTTCTAAACAATATCTTAAATCTTTTAAAACTCTTCAAAAGAATTATGATAGTGAAAGAGAAAAACATAGCAGAGCAAGACTAGAAATTCAAGGTTATGAGTTAGCCTTAGAGTCACTAGAATCTAGGATACTTGTACATGAAAAGAATGAATTAGCTTAGGGTGAAAAATATGAGTTTCAAAACTATGAGCTTAAATGCAGAAAAATAAAAATTAACAACCTTAACCTGGAATTAGAGAAAGTTGTTAAGGAAAGAGATGAGTTAAAATTAATGATAAAAAAATGGGAAGAATCATCCAATAATCTTGATGAATTACTCAACAGTCAAATGAGTGCTAGAGATAAAACTGGTTTAGGATAGGAACTCAATTGAATGAAATGAGAAACAATTTTTTGAAACAACTAGTGATAATAGATTTAGAGTTTATTTGAGTGTCAGATCAAGTGATTGAAGAGAACAACACCAGCAAATGAAGTTACTTCCTAAAGTAGATTGGTTTCATGTTAGTTCCCCCTTCTATAACAGGGACTCCTAACCCTAAGAGCTGACTATATCATTTGCAAGTTTATATGAATAGGCCATTAGGTGAAAAAAATAATTGTGTTCCAGAAAGAACAACAGATCTTATACTAAAACATTTGAGACTGTAGGTAAAACAAATGAAGCAAATACTCAAAAACCAAATACATGTCTAAGATTCAGTTAACAGAGATAAAGTATATCATTGAGGATTTGGAACTCAATGATGAGTGATGATGTGTCTAAAGTGCAAACAGTTATTCCTGTTAAGACTAATGAGATTCAAACAGTTAGAAATAGAGTTGATAAAATTTATCAAACTTCTCAGAAACAAGGAATTAGTTTAAGAAAAAAAAGTTTGCTTTTTGTTTAAAAAGTACTGACCAATTTGAATCACAAATTGTAATTTTCATGACAAACAGAGTCAAGAACCTAAGCTGAAAACTGTTGTCAATACTGGTCTAAGGGTTGACAAACCAGTATGGGATAATACTAAAAGGGTTAATCATCAAAAAAATTCAAAATACCCTCATTTAAGAAAGACATTTGACCCATCAGGAGTACTAACAAGAATAGTTTGATTACTTCTGTTAAGCAAAATAAGAAAAGAGCAGTTAGTACTACTAGGCCAGTTAGTACTGCTAGGCCTGTTAGTACTGTTAGACCATTTGCTCCAAAAATAGCACAAACTAGTGGTGCTATTAGACCAATTTACCTAAGAATGGACAATGTAAGACCAAGAGGCTCATATTCACCTATCAAGAGGTCTTACTACACAAAACCAGCTTTTAGACCTAAAGACTTAAAACAAGATGTTAAAACTTTTAGGGTTCAAAATCTGACTACTGCTGGGGCAAGAGCAGTAGTTAATACTGGTAAGGGTAAGATTAATACTGACCTTAAAAAGTCAAGGTGGGTTTAGAAGCTTAAGGAAAATTACTTGGATCATGTGTCCAAAGACAATGGATCATTCATGCTCAAGAAGGTTGAAGTTTGTTGAAAAAAAGAGTGGAGGATTTCTAAAGTCTAAATGGCTTGGATCCCTAAGAGATAATAATTCTCTTACCTTTTTATGCAGGGCAATCCAGAGATCTTATTACAGGATCATGCAGTGGTAGATAGCGGTTGCTCTAGCCATATGACTGGTAACAAAGCTTATCTTTTCGACTATGAAGAATATTGTTGGGTCTTAAAAGACTCAGGATCTAAAAGGAGTTACCTGGCTGCTCATGTACATAATTGAATTAATGCCAAGTGGTTAGGACTGGTAGTATAATGTTACCACTAGCTAGGTTACTACTGTTAGTAGAGTTTAGTAACTGATAGCATAAAGTTACTGCTGTAGGTGGAGATTTAAGACTGCTCAGTGTAAAGACTAAAATAATAATGCTAAGTAGTTAGTGCGTTAGTAGTAAAAAAGATTTAAGACTGCTAGTAAAGGTTTTTATATGTTTAGTGGTATATTAGTACATTCTAGTACTAATATTACTATTACTTAAGTTTATTAGTGAATGCTTGTGGAAAAATACGACAGTTTGTGAAGAACTTTCTACTGTCAAGAGATAAAGACAATTACAGAGATAAATGATTGTTTGGAGAACAAGAATAAAAGCGTGTGAATATAAGTGATTGAGATATTATGAACAAATATACATGTATATTAATTAGAAGATTACGTTTATGTTTAGAAAAAGATTGAGATATCTTAGAAATATATTATAAGCCGACTATAACTCCTTAGTCTATAAAAGAGCTCTAGGCATTAGTTGAGAATATCTCTAACATCTCAAAGAAAACACATCTATCACATCTATCTCACACGGGCGGGAGGGGTCGGACATACACAGATCCAGAGATTAAGAGTCTTGTAAGCTTCAAGGTTGTAACCCTAGTACTAAGATAGAGTACTCGTATTATTGATCTAATAATATTGAAGCGTTTTGTTACATCGTGTGTTCATTCATATTCACTTTCCAATTGATATATCTTTTATGGTATTAAATAGTAGAATCCGCATACTCCCCCCTATATATACACACAAAGTTTCTACTATTGTTATTTTGGATTTATCCAAGGTAATATAACACTTTACAAGGTAACGTGAAATCGATCTAGGATTTGGATCAAACAAGTGGTAATCAAAGCTTGCTTTGAGAAACCTTGAATCAGAAGACATGGAGCTTAGAACTACAAATAGTGGTCCTACCACTGCAAAGCTTCCCATACTCAAATTGGGGGAGTATGAGATGTGGGCTATAAGGATTAAGCAGTACTTTCAGATCCAAGACTATGCACTCTGGGAAGTGATAGAAAATGGTGATTCATGGGTCTCAATATCTCAAACAACTGAGGAGAATGGGATAACAACTTCAAAGATGTCTACACCTGCAACTGCAGAAGAGAAGATAAAGAAAAAGAATGATGTCAAAGCTAGGGGTTTGTTACTCATGGCACTTCCAAATGAACATCAGCTAACATTCAGTCAGTATCCAGATGCTAAATCTATGTTTGCTGCCATTGAAACAAGATTTGGAGGTAATGCAGCTACCAAGAAAACTCAAAAAACTCTCTTGAAGCAACAGTATGAGAATTTCAGTGCAACAGTGAGAGTCCTTGACTCTAATTCTTATTAGCCTCAGAATATATCAGAAGAGCTTGCTATCTTGGGTGTGATTCATTGCCCAAGAAGATTTAAACTTATAATTTTTAAGCAGCTTATCACCTGAGTGGAATACTCATGTAGTTGTTTGGATGAATAAGCCTGAGATTGAGACTATAAGTATAGATGATGTGTATAACAATTTTAAAATTGTTGAACAAAAGATAAAGAAAATTGTGGGTACATCCAGCGGTGGTCAAAACTTGGCCTTCATGACTGCACCAAACTCTAGCAGTACCAATGATGCTAACACTGCTTATTCACAAGTTAGTGCTGCTAGCCCTATTGGGTAATACTGCTAGTCCATAAGTTTTACACGGCAAGTTTCATGATACTACTAGTGATGGCTTTCATGGTTGAAAATCAGAATGGTTCTAATGTTCTACATCAGGACTTAGAGCAAATTCATGAAGGTGATTTGGAAGCAATGGATCTGAAGTGGCAACTCTCTTTGCTAAGTGTGAGAGAAAAGAAGTACTTTTAGAAGACAGGCAAGAAGATTTTCATTAATGGTAATGACATTACTGGGTATGATAAATCTAAGGTGGAGTGTTACAACTGTCATAAGTTGGGACACTTTGCCAGGGAGTTCAGGATGCATCCAAGAAGCAAGGAAATTCATTTCAAAATCAAGACAACACCAAGTGAAACAAGGAAACACAGAAGAACACTTACCAAGGCAATGTTGGTTATGAAGGTGTAAGAGTTTTGATTGGGAGTGACAAGGCAGAAGAACAAGTTCAGACAAGTCATGCTCTAATTGCATTTTATACTCAAAGGTAAACACTGATAAAAATTGCTCTAAAACCTTGCTGAATAAGCTATGAAACTCATTAATAAACAATATGAGTGATCTGCTTGCTAAAGCAACTTCAAACAAAATTTTAAGGCATCTACTTATAAAAGAGACTAGATTTTGATGAAGCACAACTGTTACATATAGGAATGACTGAGTTTCTTTTAGTGAAGACGTTGTTGGTCCAATAAGAGATGTAGGAATCTAAACAATATGAAAATTAATACGCTTAAAACTGAAGTTTGAAAACTTAAGCAAGAAGAAAGATGGCAATTGAATTTAAAATTGAGAAATTTGATAAGGCCTCAAAAGACCTAAAGATCAGTTGTTAGAAAGTCAGATAACTAACAAAAGTAAAAAGGTTTGGGATATAGTACAGTTCCTACCACCTCATACCTTTTAATTATAATATACCTAACAAACTAGAATTCTGCTTATCAGGTCCTTTGATGAATTCAAAGAGCCTGAATTCAAAGGCATATTGTCCTGAGAATAGTAATAAAGAGTTTAAAATGTTATTTTTGAAAAGACACAGATATCAAGATAATTTCTAATAATCTTTTTGGTAAAAAGAACAAGAATCACAGGTTAAAAGTAGCTTTGTTGAAGGTAGTGGGTCTAACACTAGTAAGAGTGTTAGTGAAGTAGAACCTAAGAAAGTTTGGAAGAATAATGATGCTCCAATTATTGAGGAATGGTGTCAATGATTGAGGAACAAGATGAGTCTATGACTAAGCATGAAAAGAAAACTGTTATTCCTACTGCTGCTAAAATAGAAAAAACATTTAAAAAGTCAGTTAGGTATGCAGAGATGTATAGATCATAAAGGCCTAGAGGAAATCAGAGAAATGGAATGGTCAGAAGTCCAATCAACTAGTATGAATTTGTGATGTATAACAAGGCTTGTTTTACTACAGGGTGGATAATTACTATTATGCCAAGACCTCACACCATAGAACCCACAAAAATGTAACTCCAAGAGAAGTTTTGCTAAGAACTGGACTAAAACGCCTTATGTACTCTGCAAAGTCAGTTTATACTAGCTCACGCCATAACCACAGGGCATTGTGCTAGACCAAAAACACAAACTCATTTTTCAAATCAGCACAAACTACTGTCTAAAGGCCCTTTTATAAGAATCCAGCATTAACTAATAGGCATTTTAATCATAAGGTTAATACTGTTAGGCCTAGAATAGTTAATACTGCTAGGTCATACAGAACACCTATTAATACTGTTTGGCCTAGAGTAGTTAATACTGCTAGGCAAAATAGAACATCAGTTAATGCTGCCAAGGCAAATAGGTTCAATGTTGTTAAGCCTTCAGCATGTTGGGTTTGGAGACCTATCAAACCCAATAGTACATCAATCACTTTGAACATATATAACTACATTGATGCACGGGGCAGATCCAAGTCAGTAATGGCTTGGGTCCCAAAAGGAATCTAATTTCCCTATTCTTTTTGCATGGCAAGCCACAACATGATGATAAAGGATTTGTTGACAGTGGATGCTCAAGGCACATGACTGGTAAAGAATGTTGAATACAAGATGTTGAATGCTTCACCTTATTGAAGAAAGATAATGGTCTTGGTTCACAGAGTTTTAAAAAAAACTTATTAATCATGGGTTTAAGCCAAAAATGGATCCTCAATGAATTCCAACATGTCTATCTAATCTTTTCTATGTACTTAGTATGAATAGTAGGCATGATGTTGCATAAATTAATTGAAGATAGAGTTAATGTGTGTTCGACTTTAGTAATACTGCTAGGACAAAAACTTACTACTTGGCCACAAATGTTAATGATGTTAAGAAGACAAGGGGCACCAAAGTGTTATTGTAACTGTTTCCAATTTCTATCAGCTTAGGCATTGTTTGAGGGAGGTTCCTAAATTCTAAAACCAACAAGCATGGATGAAAGGTAAGTGTGTTAATATCATACGTAATTTCACAATGGATTTAAAACCATCGTAACATATCAAAAGAGGTCGGAGACACCAAATACCTCAGAGATCTATGTGGTCCCCCTGACAAGATTGGTGATGAGGCTATCCATAAGATTGGGTGACATAATGGATAAGGACTGTCCACAACTGCTTCAAGCTTAGAAGAAGCAAACAAGTGGTAACATCAATAAACCCAAAATCCATAGCAACAACTTAATGAATCAACTTCTTAGGAAATTGATTCAAGTAGTGGTCCCAGGTGCCAAGATACCATATTGGGGGATGTGAATGCTCAAACTAGGTTTGAGATTACATCTATACAATCCATTGATCCACTTTCTCTTAAGAGGTTACAAAACGTGGAATTGGGGAGGACAGTATGGAAACCACATTGGAAATGACGAAATTTGGTACAACAACTGCATATAAGAAACAGAAAAGAGTGTTCTTGGTAAAGCAAAAGAAATTAGAGATTTGTGTGAGCTTAAAAAATAGAAGAGAATGTTGTGCATAAAAATAAAGTGGGAGTGATTATGTGAGCAAAAAGATTTGAGACATATGTAGCATAAAAACAGAAGAGAGTGTGTGTGAAAATTTGCCATAAATTGATGATGAAAGTGTGCTTATTGAATGAAAATTGGATGAATTACCGGTGTATTCTTTTTAAGCTGCTCAGTTTCTACTTAAATGCAGCTAATCTAAAAGTTAATGTTGTTAGGCTTAAAATAGTACTGTTCCGTATTGGATACTGCTGTTAAGCCGTATGTTAATGCTGCCTAGTTCAAGATTCTGCTGTTTAGAGGTAAATCTATAAATACTTCGATTAAAGGTTTCATTTACTTCTTTATTCGATTTCACTTATTCAAACACTCTCTAACCATAAACCCTAATTCAATTTTCATCTTTGATCATCACATTCATCATTATGTCAAGCCCTAAGTTTGCTGAAACACACAATGTGGTCGCGTTCTTGGAAAAACCCAAAGAAAGTGATGGGTTTGCAGAGATAATCGATTTCCTGAAAGCAAGTTCTGTTTCATATGCTTTAACAGTCAATCCGGTGATCTACACATCTTGCATTGAACAATTTTGGGCAACTGTTAAGGTACAGACAGTTTTTAGTGGAGTACGACAGAAAAAAATCAGCCCTAGTTTTGTAAGAAGAGGGTTATTGTTACGGAGTCAAGCATAAGGAGATCTTCATCCTTGAATGATGCAGAAGGTACTGATTGTCTTCCAACTACCACTATCTTTGAAGAATTGGCGCGTATAGGGTATGAAAAGCCTTCTCAAAAGCTTACTTTTTATAAAGCCTTTTTCTCTCCACAGTGGAAGTATTTCATTCATACTATTACTCAATGCTTAAGTGCTAAATCCACTACATGGAATGAGTTCAGTAGTTCTATGGCTTCTTTGATCATATGTTTGGCAACAAAATCAAAAGTTTAAATCTGTCTAAGTATATTCTTTGATGCTATGGTGAACACTTGGAAGAAGGAGTCAAATTCTTTGCTGTATCCACGTTTCTTCAAGTTTTCATTAATTTACAATTGGGTGATATGTTAACTCACAAGAAGGATTTTTTAAAATCCCTTTATACAAAGAAAGAAAGTTTTTGCCAATATAAAGAGTCTGGAAAGGATTTCTCTAGGAGAAATAACACCTATATAGATACCAATGATGGTTTTTAACTGTTGAAAAATGTTGAGATTCAGATCATCAACTGAGTCCACTCCAATAACCCATTATTATCAAACCATCCTTCATCTTCCCAATCCAAAAAAAGGATAAATCATTCTAAGAAGGCTCAAGACATGCGCAGAGGTTTCCTCAAATGAGGCAGGGCATAAGGAGAAAGTGTACCAACACCTTCTAAGATCCACAACCTAGTGGTGAGGATAGCAATGCTACTAACAAGTGATGGGTTATGTACCAAATTGCAAACATAGGTTTCTTTCTTTGATTTACAAAAGGTCAAAGGATGCTCAAGCTAAGGATATCACTACTTGAAGAAGAGAATCTAGAGGTTTTAGAAAGGAGTGAAAATATCAATGACCTACAGGATTTGAAAAGACTCCAGGAAAATGTTTAGAATGTCGCTCAGAGAGTTTGAGTCCATGAAGACTAGGAGAGATTGGGTGTTCCTGAAGACGCAATCCAAACAGAGAGGATTAGTTGCAGATATTTGAGTTGATGTTGAGGTAAACTTTAGTTGATGAAACACAAGTCAGCAGAATGATGACTTGATATTTGATACTAGAGTTTTGGATGATGTTGAGATGCCTGTGGAAGCTAAGGTTGATGGGAAAGATGAACAGAGTACTAAGACTGATGATAGTACTGCTGGTGAAGCAGTTACTACTGCTGTGTGATGATAGTGTGTACCTCACAACAAATGAGGAAAATCACTTGCTTAGACACTTAACAAATTAAAAGCAGCTAAGCCTAAAGTTGTTACTACTGCTGCTACAACAACAACAACTACAAGACCCAAGGATAAAGGGGTAGTAGTACAGGAGCCAAGTGAGTTTAGAGTTCCACAAGAGGATGAAACCTTCAAGTTTCCGAGAAGATAAAGGAAAGGTATTATATGATTTGTGAGCCTGAAGTTCCTTTGAAGAGAAAAGATCAAATTGCTCTTCGATTCGGTAAGCGGGGCAAGCTGAATCCAAGATACGTCGGACCTTTCAAGGTGTTAGCCAAGGTTGGGAAAGTTGCCTACAAACTGGAACTTCCCCAAGAGTTGAGCAGAGTTCATCATACTTTCCATGTGTCTAACCTGAAGAAATGTTACGCTGACGAACCATTAGTCATGCCGTTAGAGGGAATTCACGTTGACAATAAGCTCCAGTTTGTGGAAGAACCCGTTGAAATCATGGAACGGGAGATCAAACGATTGAAGCGAAGCCGGATACCATTGGTTAAGGTTCGCTGGAACTCCAGGAGAGGTCCTGAGTTCACCTGGGAACGTGAAGATTCGTTCAAACAGAAATACCCACAACTCTTCACAAACCGGGCTTCGTCATCCACTACAAGGTCTTAAGCTTTGAGGACAAAGCTCTTTTAACGGGTGGAGACTGTAACATTTCTCAATTTCAGGTCACTTTACGACATCTATTATTCGTCACTATTTATTTTGGTCCGACACGCGTTTACTTTTAATAATTACTTTTAAACTAAATCGCGTAGACTAGAAATAATCATTTAATGTAAACGGTCATCAAATAAATTAAGGTTTGCATCAACCAAGTAGTAAATAATTATTAAGAAGATAATTATTAACTTTGCGTATTTTATTTTTATTGGTCACGTAAAAGGGCTACGTTTCGCAATAAAATACATTTGGACATACCCCGGAAATACCTAGACTTACCTAGACTTAAACCAATACCCGTTTTAAAAGCCTAAACACAAGATTTAATCAAATCTTGTGTTAATATCACTTGAGTGCCGAATGTGGGCAAGTAAACCCACACAAAATCGTCCTTGGTGATTTATTAGCTACTAAAGATCTCCTAATGATCTTAACAAGTACTAGTACATCCATGTTTCAATTAATGCATGTCCTAATGGTCTCCTAATGGCTATTTATCCATTGGTTAATAACCAATTCTCCCTTTTGATCCCTTTTGTGCCGCGGTTAACAAGGAAAGGAGCACACAAACCATATCATTTCATATCTTAGGTGAATCTTGTACAACATCTTGCTAATTAAGTCATGTACTTGGTGGTTTAACCTAAAACCATGTGTAAGCAACTAAAACCCTCCTAAACCACCTCAACTCATTCGTTTCTAGTCAAGGGAGAACCAAGAGGAGTTAACTAGCTTAATATCCTATAAATAAGACACACTAGTTCCCTTAACACACTTCTAAACTCTTAAAACTCTCTCAAGGATAAACACTTCCTATTTACTCCCATATCCCATTCGGCATTAACCTTACACGAACCACATTTAACCCACAATTGTTCTAAGAACACAAGGAAGCCTTAAAGATCAAGCTTAGGGTTTTAAGAAGGAAAGCACGAGCTAAGGGATTCGGGTTTATAAGCTTGGAGCTTAAGTTATACACGTTTGGGTGTATACGAGTCGAGTTTACGTCTAAACTCACAACCAAGGAAACTAGGACCCTTTGTAAGTCGTTACTAGGTCTTCTATGTCATTTATGTTCGTCTTATCTTTACTTAAGTTACTATGTCGCGTTATATGCGGGTTAGATACCTCATGGACGTGAGACATGCATGGTTCGACCCATGCATGATTCACGCTCCTAAGTTAAACAACAATGTGGACTTGTGTGGTGTAAACTTGATTTAAAAGGATGATAACTAGCATGTTATAGCGTAAATTTTCATAAAAATGCACAAACGTAATCAAGTGGATTATGGAAATCGTTATGGCACGAGCACAAAAAGTATTCACGTAAACTTTTGTTGTAATCGAAACCTTTGGGCTTGGGAACTCATGCAACGACATATTAAACGAGTGCATGTAATGAATATCGATTCATAAACGTTAAAGAAATGCCAAAATGGTACGTCGAGACCTAGGAATCATTTAGCAACTCAAAGGGCTAAGTTCGGGTCACGTTGGGCTTGGCAGCCCACTGTGGGAGGCCCAACAGGCCCAGCGAGCCTCGTACGATAAGCTACGGCTTATAAATAAGCTATACAAGCTTATTCATGGGCTAGGAATGCTTATTAAATTGACTTGGGCTTTGCATTGCCTTTCAAAACCAAACCGAACCCTTAATGGGCTCACTAGCCCATTAACGAGTCCTATTCGAGCCATAAGCTCACAATAAGCTCAAAGCAGCTTATTGATAAACTCACATAAGCTAGATGGACTTAATGGACCCAAATATAGTTAACGGACCCTAATGGACCAAGTCGAACCCATTAGAAATGTATTCGGGTTTCTATTTGGCCCACAAAGCCCAATACCGAGCCGGACGGCTTATTGAATAAGCTGAATTGGAAAACAGAACTAATAAGTTCATAAGGCTAGAAAGTAAGTTAAAAACACCTAATGGACCTTAGTATATAATTCGGGTTGAGTTATTGGGCTCACGAGCCCAATAAGCTCGAAAAAGCCAAAATAAGCTCTCCCGAGCTTATTTTCAGCTTAACCAACTTAAATGAGCTTAATGAAAACAATTGTGCCTTTTAAAACTATATCGGACCTTTAAAACGCTTATTGGACCTTAACGGGCCCAATAAGGCCCATTAAGCCAAAATAAGCTCGTTAAAGCTTATTTATAAGCTTAGGCAGCTTATACAGCTTAAGGGGACTTATTGAATCATAATGTCACTTGTTAGATCTTAATCGGAGTTAAAATGTGATTTTTACAAGTTAAGGGGCTAAAAGTGTCAATTTGCAAACTATAGGGTTAAAACTGTCATTTTTGGACTTTAATAAGTCTAGGGGCTGTTTTGAATATTCTGAAAGTTAAGGGGCTGATGTGAAACTATAAGGACCTAAAGTGAAACTTTGGATAGTTAGAGGACTAAAAGTGTAATTAAGAAACTTAAAGGTGTTTTGTCTAACGAACCGCACGAGTTACAATATATTCGGATATTATTCGGTTTTAACCACGACTTAATAAATAAGAATATTTATTAACAAAGTTTATACGTTTCCCAAGAGCCATCGTAATTACAAACAATTTCAAATACATTAAACGCGTACACCACCACACAAGTGATAACAATATATATAAACTAGCAAAATTTATTATAGTTTATACATTGAGTCGTTAGCCTAAACTTGTAGACTAAGACTGACCGTATTTACTTAGGTATTTGACGGTGTGATTCATTGCTTACTTAGATATATATTTATCATTCCGAGGACTACCTTCTAAGGTGAGTTCATAGCCCCATGTTTTACAATTATTTAAATGATTTACATCTTTGGGGTGAGAACATGCTTTGTTTTACAAATTGGACGCAAGTGCATATTTTATACTATGATTACGTGTTTGCCTAAGTAGCGATAACCCACTAAGCCTATTATCATGAACTGTCAATTACTGGATTGTGAGCGCGAATGTTATAGATAGATCTATTTGGGATTGACAATCCTCGTTCGGGTGATTAGCTATCACCGGGAACGAACGTATACCATGTAGAATTTGGGATGTTCCGGGTTAGAACATCATTCACGGGCAATTATTGGCAATTTATTTGCATTCATAAATGTCAAGCTTCGGTGTCATGAGCTTAGGAAAACGTAATCACTTTTTATGATGTTTGCATATGTTGCTTAGTTATACACTTGGAAATCTTGCGGTCCTACAATTGATTTACATAAACCTATGAATTCACCAACTTTATGTTGACATTTTAAGCATGTTTTTCAAGTCAATAAGGCACGAGGTGCGATGATACATTGGGAGTCAATAATTGAAGAGTCAACAATAAGATTTGGGGTCATATTACATTTTGGGGACAATTGTTATAAACCGAAATCTTTATTCATATTGTTGAACAATTTGAAGCCATGGGCTTATGTAACAAACAAGTATTTTGTTAATCCAATGTATTTTTTTTTCAACGACACGTTTAGTGGCCGTTCTCATATCTTGTGCTATTGAACTATGAAGTAACGCCCTCGGATATTCAACATTCCACTGCAACCCAAATTTAGGGGTGTTACATCAATGATTTTATCTATGATTGAACAAATGTCAGAACAAATGATTAATCATGTTAATAATTGGGAAAAGGCTAATAAGGAATAGAATAATGAATCAATAACCGTTGAGCTAGAGAGATATAAGGAAATGGTCAAAACTTTTGAACAACGTCTTAATATTGATTTAAGCAGTCGTGAAAAAATGATTGATTCTCAAATGGATGATATGATTAGGGAGAAACTTGCACTCAAAGAACAAATTGACTCACTTGAGCAAAATCTTTCTAAACAAATCAAAGAAAAGGAATCTTTATTCAAAACTTTTACAATATTCAAAAATAAATCCAAAGAAAAATAAAATAAATATATGAAAAATAAAATTGATTTGGAAAAGAAGATTAACGAACTTGATAATATTGTTTATAAAGTGGGTCGATCTGCTCATACAGTGCACATGTTAACTAAGCCGTAAGCATTTTAAGATAATACACACAAACAAGCTCTAGGTTATCAAAATTCGTTTTACCTTAGGAAAGATTTACGGATAAAACCAACCTTGTATGATGGTGTCATTTAAGTGTGTTATTAGAATTCCTTTGTAACGTCTTATGGTCTCTATTATATAAAGAGATCATAGACATAGGTTTTACATCCATCCATAGAAACATCGACTGATGAGAGTCGAATAGTAAAGGTGTGTGTGTGTACACAAAGTTAGTTAGTTAGTTAGTTATTATACACGTAATTAGTTGGTGTAGCCCCAAGTTGTAGTTGGGGTAATAGGGAAACGTTTAATGAAGAAAACCTTGTTCAATAGCAATTGTCTTTGTTTAATTCCGCTGTGCATATTGTTTTCATTGTTATTGTCAATCTTAGATATATAAGATCTAACCAATCTTGAGCTTAAACGATCTTATCAATTGGTATCAGAGCCATGGGGCTCTTGTATAGATCTACATAGGCTTTGATAGGAACCTAAAACCCATATTTTCAAGAAATCGATTTGTGGTTAAAGTTTTATGGGGTTTTTGAGTTAATTGATATAACAATATTTATAATTGTCCTCTCTACCTTAATTGGTATGCAATACAATTGTAAATCATTGTTACTATCAAGGGTTTCTTGGTGTAGTTGATTTATGATGATGGATCTGGACCTCATCGTATACCTCTTTTATCTTATTGCATTATTAGGTTTTTATGCAAACCCCTAATACCATGGCTGCTACGTCGGGGGGAAAAATTTGGTTTGATTATATTCGATCTTTGTTTTCTTTGTTCATCTATATGGATCGATTGCATAAGAAGCAGCATGTGTGATTGGTTATCATGGTTACAGTTTGGGTAACATGATCTCTATGAAGAATGAAGGTACTGCTAAAGTGTTTGAAGGTACTGAAGAAGTTCATGAAGGTACTGAAGAAGTTCAAGAAAGTACTGCTCAAGTTCATGAAGGTACTGCTCAAGTAAATGAAGGTACGATCTCAAGTAAATGAAGGTACTGCTGAGGTAAATGAAAGTACCACTGAAAAGATCAAAGTACCGCTGCTGTTTGTGAAAGTTCCCGTAGTGTTTATCTGATATCTTAGAACATACTGCTTGCTTTATCAGATATCGGGTAATACATGAATTTTGGTTTTTGGATGGATTTGGATCTCGAATGCTTCGTTTAAAGGGAAGTTAACGGATTGATTTTTAAATGTTCTTAAACATTTAAAAGGCTCGTTTTTGGAGATTATTTGAAGAGGTGATTACGAAGACGATTGATTATCACTTATTTGATATTGTAGTTGAGTTTCACAGATGCGTGTTCTTATCATACCTTTTAGCAGGAGGTAACTTGTTCGTGCTTAAATGGTGTTGATGAAGACTTGACAAATCTAGCAAAGGTGTGTGATCTAACTTATGGTGCTTAATGCTCACATTTGCTATCACTTTAAGGAGTTACGTTGTTGTGCTCAGTGTCTCATATAGAAGATGAGGATTTTGTCAAGAGATTGCGATCTACTTATATTTTGGTCTTGGTATGAGTTCGACATCACGTGGATAGTGCAAGACATAAGACACAAGTTTGGGAAATTAAACTTCTTTATCAAATTCGTTATATTCTATTTTCTTCATCAGTGATCACTACATAGAGCCTACAGAGTTCGAGATTCAAGAGATGGTAAACATATGGGTTTCAGGGGAAGCTTATTGATTAAATGTTTAATCATCTACATGCACCACTTAAGGGGAAGTGTTTCATTACTACTGCTGATCTTTATTACTACTGCTAGTTTATATTTCTACTGCTCAAAGTCATTTTTCGTATTATGCTTCATGGAGGGTACTTTGAGTTATTGGAAGGATGGATTGGTAGTGTGGTATATGATTTGTAGCTGTTATGATCCAAGTTGCATTTCTACAGAAGACCCCTATTAGATGATTACAAAAAGGGGAAGAAGATTACAGGTTTATTGATTTGCAACTTATTATGTGTGGTGGCATGATCATAAGTTAAGGGGAAGCTATCTACAAAGGAAGATTTTGTTTCATTCAGGGAGATGATTACATCTCAACTTCAGGGGAAGCTTTGGCTTTATGATGAAGTTCGTACACGACTTTGTTTGTTTTGTCATCATCAAATAGGGGAAGATTGTTGGGAATTATAGATTTGATGAGACAAAAGAACAAAAGAATGAAACAAGAAGGACTTAATCGACAAATTGGAATTCTACAAAAGATGGAGTTTGACTACAAATTAATGATTGGGAAGTTACAAGATGTAACTTAAACGTGTGATGATATGTTACAAAAGTGATTGGTCAATCTCATCATATTAATGATAAATACTAATTAATGTCATTAATGTGTTTTATTAGAATTCCTTTGTAACGTCTTATGGTCTCTATTATATAAAGAGATCATAGACATAGGTTTTACATCCATCCATAGAAACATCGACTGATGAGAGTCGAATAGTAAAGGTGTGTGTGTGTGTACACAAAGTTAGTTAGTTAGTTAGTTAGTTAGTACACCATAATTAGTTGGTGTAGCCCCAAGTTGTAGTTGGGGTAATAGGGAAACGTTTAATGAAGAAAACCTTGTTCAATAGCAATTGTCTTTGTTTAATTCCGCTGTGCATATTGTTTTCATTGTTATTGTCAATCTTAGATATATAAGATCTAACCAATCTTGAGCTTAAACGATCTTATCAAGATGTATTGCAACGTAATTAATTCCATAGGAAAGAACTTTTAATCTCCTATACTCTTGTAATCATTCAGTTTTTGGTATCATTCGTTAACTCGATTAGTTTACCTTGGCTAAATTATTACTTTGCTTTTGATTATGACGTTTGAAGGCTAATACCTTTGGGTATTAGCCATTATTATGAAGATATAAATGTTTGGTTTGTTTATACCGATTGCTTAATTTATCGTTGATTGCTTGTTTATGTTTATCAGTTTATACTTGTTTACGTGCTTTTGTACGCTACCTATCATTCAACTGGATCTAGTGATACTGACCAAGTAATCTAGATGCCGAGATGACTCTCCATATAGTGATTTATACATCTAGACCAATAGGATCACGAATAATAACCTATCTTTGCCCTTAGATTGTGAGCTTAGTTGGATCGGCAGATGACCCTTGGGTTTAACGAGTACGTTCTCAATTAGTTGGTAAAGACTTGGTTAGCGGACTACTAGAGTATGAATTGCCTTTAAGCAGTAAGTGGGTAAAGTCTCAATGAGCTAGGGTTTAACAAGATCACCATTGCTTGAATCCCTAAGATAGATTATAATCAGCAAATAAGGATGCTTTATGCGGATACGTTTAATTGTGATAGAATTCTTCGTATCTAGGTCTTAGGAAGAAGTACCGCCTAAGTCTTAAGAATGATATGCCGCCTTGAGATAAGTAATCATTGCACTAAATAAACAAACCATCGTTCTAATTGGATTAATAATAGTTAATATAGTTTTCTTATATTTGGCTAGACCGCTCTTTTATCTTTTGTTAATTTGCTTGCGTGTGTTTTAGTGTCTTAAGTTGATTTTAGTCACCACAAACCCCGTGCCAGTCTCTAAGGCTGAAAACCCCCTTATCCGTTAGATTTAGGATTAACATAGGTTTAGCATAGGTTTAACATAGAATAGAATTAACTTAGTTTATATTACCAAAATATTAATAAATTGAAAGATTGTTTCTCGCTTTTAGTGATCGACATCCTACTTACCACGAAACTCCGATCTGACCGGGTACACTGCCCATTAAAGTGTTGTTTTTGGTTAAGTCGACAATATATAAATTTAAAACTTGAAACATAAAATTACAACCACACAACGACACATCATACATGCATGGACAAACTTCCTAAAAAATTGCCTTGTTGTCTCCCATGGGGTCGATCGAACCTAGGATCCTAGAAGGGGATCCTAGTTGAATTTTTTGTCTATTGTCAGGACTCAGGATGCGTAGCGTGTCTAGTTTGTAAATAACGAAATCCCAAAACTTTAAGTTTCTTTGTAAATGTTAGGAATAAGTTTAGAGATCTAAAAATATCAAAAGAATTAAATTTATAGTTATGATGTTTTAATTTAGTGTAGACAATTAAATTATCGTGCTGGAACGCGTTGTTTGCCGTTTTAAGCTGTTTGCGGGGTAAATCTCTCGGTAAGTTATCAAATATAGATGTAAACATCCAAAAAGAGATAATTCAAGAAATAAATGAACTGTTGGTTAAATAAACTATAAATTGACTACCGTTAGCATGGTAACTGCTCTGACGTAAACAACAAAAGTCAATAAAACAGAGATCTACATAGAACATCATAAGTCTGGAAAATCTGAAAAGGTTACAACTATGAATAGCAAAGACGATACATTGAAGAGGACGCCCCAATATGTAAAAATACCCCCTAATGAAAACCACATACTAACCACCTCACCTCACAACCTCCCCATCTCATTCGACCGAACCATTTTTGCAACTTCACTATAACCACTACCTACATCTGTCACGACTTTACTATATCAATGACCCTTTCACGACCACACCATATCCGGTACCAGAACCAACACATGATATAGTAAAACATAAACTACAATTTGCACAGTTAAAGAATAAGAAACTTTACAAGATTTTTTGTTATTCTCCAATTATAAAAAAAATACCCTTGACCTTTTGGTATTGCACAAGAAAAAACATTTACGTTTGTGATGTTTATATACAAAGTTTCTTAAGGTTATGTTCCCCTCTTTATGTAAACCACATAAGAGAGTTGGGTGAGCTGAAGGCGAATAACACGTTATTCGTCTATCACTTCAGCGTCATCTTATCCCTTTCTCAATAACACACTAACAACTAAAACCCCATTCTCAAGAAAAATACCAATAGCATTTAATTGGGTCTCACAAAAACCCACAAAAAATACCCACTCACTCGCAATACAAAAAAATATATAAACAAACCTAATGGCTCAATGCGAGAGGGATGACATTGGGACGAATGACACGATGGGCCGATGAGGTATGACACCAATGGTGGCGTCATTGGTACCAAAAATATACTAATGTAACAACCCGAGTTTTAGGCCAACGATTATCCCGAGCCGTTATTTATTTTCTACGAATGAGATGGAATAATCGTTTTTTGTTTTGGGCTACTTGATAAAAACCATTATTTTTGGCTATTTCACAAGCCGTGTTTTAAATTTCTATTCGTTTAAAGCGTTTGAGAAAATTTGAGAGTTTTATATTTTTGCACCGAGAGCGAAATTATATTTATTTTAGTGTTATATGTTTCTCGTGTTTTTGTAAAAACCGTGTCTAAAGTCGTGCCTTACGTGAGTTAACATTTCATTAAATGTTTTAAACTAAGTAAAGTTTGACGGAATAAATATATTTATGAAATTTATTAAACCCGAGCCTTGGTCGGTTATAAGCTCGAAACAAACACCCTTTGTATTAACTTTGAAAGACTATGGAGGAGGAGGGACTGTTTGCGTTAAAAATTCAAACTTAATCCCTATATAAACAAACAAATGCACCCATTTTATACTTTACAAAAATCACCATCTTCTCCCCTTTTGTCCTCTCCATATCCGACGAGCACCATAAGCCACCCAAAACCCGAAAAAAATCGACATGCATTACGATCCATATACAAAATATTGATCCTTACGCTAACCTAAACGTATCCCACTAAAAAGTTTTGACATGCAACAAGTATTTCACTAGATTTAATTTGGTTTGAGTTCTTATCGAAATAGGTTAAAACCGGTGTTTATTGATGATAAATTAGTATTCTTGCAAGTGGGTTTCGAATAAAAAGTTTGGTTTGGTGTTTGGGATTTTGCGTCTGAGTTTGAACCAAAAAGAGGGGAAGCCGAAACAATTTTGTGTTGATTGTAAGTATTCTATTTACGTTGTTGTAATGTTATTTTTATTTACGTAAGGGGGTGTGCACGGTTCGGTTTGGGTCGGTTTTTGGCTAAAACCGAAACCGAACCGAACCGAAATATTCGGTTTTATAAAACCAAAAACCGAAACCGTTCGGTTTTTTACGGTTCGGTTTTCTCTGTTTCTAATCGGTTTCGGTTCGATTTTTTGGTTTTTTTGGGTTTTAACCGTTATATATGGGTGTTGCCAATTTATACAAACAAAGTTGTTTTACGTAGAAAATTAATTATTCTTCTTTACTTTTTTTTGTCAATATGAGCCTAATACTGTTTATCATAAATTTCTACAATTACATATAAGACACATACACATGCAAGTGGACATACGCATGATCATTGTCATGTAATGTATGTATTGATATATTGTCAAGTAAAACAGACTCACAAACACGCATATAAACGTTAGGATATATATATAATTCCACCCACAAAATGAATATGAATTATAAATTTGATTTATTTAGTTATTTATATATATTATTATACAATAAAATTGGTTCGGTTCGGTTTTTACAGTTCGGTTTTGGATGAAAACTTAAACCGAACCAGATTTTTTGGTTTTTGAAAAAGTTAAAAACCGAACCATCGGTTTTTAGTTTTGGTCGGTTATTTCGGTTCGTTTTTTTTTGGTTTTCGGTTTGGTTTCGGTTTTTTCGATTTTTCTGCTCATCCATATATGTATTGCGTTTATATGATATATGATATTGATTCAAGTGCGAAACGTATTAAACGCGTGTTGGGTTATTGAGTGAAGTTTGATGATTTTGTCATATAGAAATAGGGTAGTCGATGTTATTTTGATAGATATTGGAAGCCAAAAATGTTGTTTAAATGGGTTTCGTACCCGTCATTTTTTAGCAAAAAGTTTGGTTCGGATTTCGAGGGTCGAGAAATTAAAAATCTGATTTTTGATTTAGAAATATGATAGAGTTCGTTCTAATGAAAGTTTTGATAGGTGGATCGTTCCGTAACACCTAATAACGAAGATTTTATGGCCGAGTGAAGTTTTGAAATTTTTATATAAAATTGACAGCTATTGTATTATATACTTGCTGTCCAGATTTTTGAATGGCTATTTCGAGCACTTTCGAACCCGTTTTAGCCTTCCGGTGAAACACGAAAGTTGTCCGGAATGCCGTTTCACTTTTGACATGTAAATTTCAGAATTTAACGATTTGAAACGAAGAAGTTAGACCAAGCCGGGGGCTAGAAAATAAAGTATATATTAAAAACTGCGCAGAAACTTGCAGGGGCATTTTCGTTATTTTTCTTCAAGTTTCGGGTCTCGGGTAAAACTAAAAAGTTGTCTGAAATGTCATTTTACATCAAATTGCTTTAGAGTACGAGTCGCGAAAATGTGATTTAGCGTGTCGTTTTGGACGGGTCAGATTCAAAGAAAAATATATATAATAAAAAGTCAAAGATGTGTAAACTTTTGAGTATGGTCTTTTTATGACAAAAGATTGGTTAAGTTAGTAAAATAGTAATGAAATATTATTTCAGATTTATAGTATCCTTACTTCCGGCAACTTTCTAAAAATAGAAACTTTGTGGTAAATGAAGCGTAACGCATTTAAAAATGTTGTACCTTTGTGGGAGCGTCGAAATGAATATTTTGCGTCGCACTTGGAGAATCATGGCATATAATTATATAAGTGATGAGTTGGGATCAAATGAAAAGTTTTCTTAAAATAAGAATGATAAGAAGTAACTATAATCTAGGGGTGAGCACGGTCCAAGGACCGGACCGGACCGACCTTGGACCGAGACCGAAACTAGCCAAAACGGCGGACCGAGGACCGGACCGAAATGGTACGGTCCGGTCCGGTCCGGGTCGGTCTTCGGTCCGGTCCGGTCCTACACGCATTATCATCGGGTTTTTGGTCGGACCGGACCGGACCGACCGGACCGAGGACCGAATTGGTCCAAAACACCGGACCGCGGACCGGACCGAAATACCTTCGGTCCGGTCCGGTTCGGTCCGGTCCGGTTCGGTCCGGTCCGGTCGACGGTCCGGTATGCTCACCCCTACTATAATCGTATATTTGAGATGCACCGACTTAAATTAGATGCATCTCTATAATCTTAGATGCATTATAATGCATCATAATGTGTTTTCTAGCTTTTAATTAGATGCATATACGTATATTAGATGCGTTTCATGATTTCTCTTGTTTTTTGTTCCTCTGCATGTGACGAAATTATGAAAATCAATTTGCACCATCTACACATTAAATTAACTTTCAAAACTCAAAATGATGCATCTAAATGAATAGAAATGCATCTAAATGGCAAGTCGTTTGCATCTCAAATGGGTGGTTTTCGATACTTTCACACTTCTTTATTTTTATATATTTCACTGGATCCCTACTCAATGATGAGTTAGGATCGAATGAGAAAGTTTTCTTATTATTATATTATATTATATATATATATATATATATATATATATACATGTATATACATACATACATATAGGAAGGCGTTATTGTGGTGTACATCTTAAAGTAGAAAATAATAGGTAAACTTGTAGACAATTGAATTAAGCTAGATGAATCAAAATTAAATTAAATTAGATAAGTGGCATAATTGTAATAAAATAAAAAAGTAATGGCATTGTGTACCTATTTAATTAATGTGTTTTATAGCATTTATGCATATAAGTAAAAAGATTTATGATATTTTTAATAAATCTAAATAAACATCCTTAAATCACAAGATCTACTTTACTATTAATTCGACATAACTCTTTTTTTCGTTTTATATCTGAACCAATAATCTTTTCGAGTGATACATTTTTCATCAAATGACACATGCTTTTATAAATTCTTTTTTTATTTGTTTTTCTATATATTGATGACACAATAACATTCTTTCATATATACATTAGTGACACATTATTATATACATTAGTGACACGTACTTTTTATATTTATCTTTTTATATATTAGTGACAAATTATTAGTGATACATACTTTTTATATTTATCTTTTTATATATTAGTGACACATTATTAGTGACACATATTTTTTTTATTTGTTTTTTTATATATTAGTAACATATTATTAATGACACATTTATTTTTTAATTTAGTTTTCTATATATAAGTGACATATTTATTTTTTTGTTTGTTTTTTATATAATAATGACATGATAACATTGATACATTACATAAGAAGTAAGTAAAATACAAATATAAAGTATAAATTAATTGATAGAAACTTTTAGTGGTTTCACGTGCATCAAAATTAATGCAATGTGACATTTTAAGCACAAAAATCATGTCAAAACTAACTGACAGTGCATTAATGCGATTTCATGTGCATTAAATTGCTTTCATTAGGTATAAATCATTAATGACACAAAAACTTTTAGTTATTAATGAATGTGACGTTTTATTAGGTGTTAGCCTCAATTTTATTGAGTCAATAAAGGAAGCTCGTTCCCGTGTTCAAGACCTCACTTCGGGGGAGATTGTTAGCCTCAATTTATTGAGTCGAACAAGGAAGTCCGGTCACTATACGATGGAGCTTCGGTCTTTAACATGAAACAGAAATTATATATAATATATCTATATATATTATATATTATTATATATATATTATATATATTATATAATATATATTATATATATATATCTATTTATATATATTATATTATATATATATGAATGAGGTTCTTGTAGGATAGTGATTAAAATAAGATCATGTGAGAAGCGAATGACGATTTGCCATGTGGAAATTAAAGGTAAAAGTTTAAAATAAATCATTAATAATATTAAAAGGGTAGTTTTGGTATTCTAACTCTTTCATAATCTCCTTTGACCGAGTCCACACTTCCTTTCTCTTATTCTAAAATTATACCCATCTTATATATTCTCTCAAAAAACATGATTGTCTCCTAAAACACCAAACCCTAATGCTATACTCAAACAACCGCCGCCCCATCTTTTCCGGAAGTCATCTCTTTTTGGCGGCTCGGCGATCCTCCTTATTGTGTCATTCTTATATTCTTGCCAGTTGCCCCTACTCTAGTTTTCATTTATATTTTTGTTTGTCTTTTCAAAGATTTTAGAATAGCTCTAGATCTTGTGTGGTTTTGCTTCAGGTTGTGGTGACTCTATTACAAGTCGTGTAGATTGTGATTCATGGTCAGGTGACGTGTTTTGGCAATTGGTTGTGGTGATACATGCCTTATTCCATCATGTGTTTCAAGATGGAGGATGTTATGGGAGTTTAGATCATGGTTTTGGTCAGATGATGGTCGTTTGATGAGGCGACTATGAAGGCCGAGATTTGTGGCTTTGGGTCGTAAGTATAGGCGAGGTATGTGGTAGTGTTCACTAATTGTCGAGATATGTGCCTTTTGCATTACTATCACTCGATTATATTGTGTGACCGAAGTTGTTTGGTTTTAAGGTTCTGACGGCGTCTCAAGTGTCTCATGGTCGTGGTTGTTTTTTAAATCATCATACTTTAGTGGGTTTGGAATGTCGGTTTTATGGTAGTTTGATGAACTTTGACTTTCTTATGTATTTGTATGGTCGAGAGGAGTTGTAATGCTTAGCGTCGACATGTGTTGTAGGGTTAGAATCAAGCTGTTCGTAGAGCGTCACGTTGATCTATCCATAGTGTCATGTTGTGGATATATTTGTAGCCTCTTGCCAGCTTTTATTTCTATAATATGATATATTGACTATTAAAAAAGTTATCAGTGTATATCAATATATTTGGATGTATCATTGTTATGAAGTTATCATATAAGTTGGTTTTTTAATAGTTAGTTTTTTTAATTCTTGGGAAGACGACTTGTGTATCACTTTCTGACAAGATCGTGAATCAAAATTTGATGTTGTAATTTGGTGTATTGTCATATAAGTTTGTTTAGTGAATCATCTATCATTTGATGTATTGTTATAAGATCGTGAATCAAATTCTGAAAGTTAGAAAAATGTTTCTTTGAAGAAGAGTATCATATTTATCTGAAATAAGTGTTATAACGCTTCAAAAGTTTATGTACAAGTTAATCGATAGTTATATGTATCAAATAAATTATAGCGAACTGGTTCTATATCAAAATAGGATAGAAAAGTAAGATAATCTGATGTGGTTTATAATTGTGTAATAATTGTACTAAATAATTAGTTGTGTAGAAACAATGAAACAAGAAGAATGATACATGATGCCCTCATGGTTCAATATTATTACAGATTTGCCATTCATTTAATCTTGATTTGATGACATCAGCATGATACATTCGAGGGCCAGGATCACTTCATATACTAACTTCATAGCCTCGCATTGAAATCTTTTAATTGTTTTAAAACCCGCGAGGGGGATGCATGTTTGTTTTATAAAATCGAACATATATGATTTTATGGTATGATGGACCTGATTACGAGATTGTTTCCGCATAAGTTTCTATTGTCAAAGTCCCTTTTTTCATGAACCGTTAATTTCCTTGCGAGGTAAACGCTAATGCTTTAAATAGATCTATTGGGTTTGACAACCCTGTCTGGGGTCTGAATCCGAAGGTGAGCACCCTGTAACGAACATTTTGTAATTAGAAAGTAGTAGGTATATGACAATAATACTTTGTTTTGGGGCACACTAACATATGAAATGCCATATGTACTGTTAACGTTTGGTGTCATGAGCTTATTGCATGAAAGAAAAGAAGTTGATATACATTGCATTCGTTGTCATGTCTTTTATTTGAAACAATTGTCTTTCAAATGTTGTAATAGACGGTGGTTGCGATTCTGTGGGGACCTAACGCATTTTAACTCTGATTAATAATGGAACACATGTTTGTTAAAACGTCTCATTTTGGTCGTTTTCTATTATCTTGGTGAATGGTGCTATTTAGTAACACTCAAATTGCTAATTCCGCTGCGCAATCCAATATATTTTTATTACTTTAATTTTCGGATTTTTTTTTTTTTTTAATTACAATTTTTTTTTAAATTTTTTTTTTTTTTAAATTTATACTTTTTTAAGGTGCATATTTTGTTTTTTTTAGAATATTGTAAATTTACATATGTTTCTTTTGCGTAAAATTTGCATAAAAACACATGTGCTATATGTTTTTTTTTTTGTAAAATTCACATACATTTTTTGCGTCCCTTAAAATTGTTAGCCATAAACTATTGTTTTTTTTTATTTTTTTTTTTTTTTTTTTTGGCTTAAAATGGTAATTGCATATATTTTCAATTGTACATTATATCTTCGAATATTTATAAAAAAAAACCTTGACAGATACATTTAAAGTTATAACTAAGCAAAAACAAAATACATACACACTTTGAAATCACATCAAGAACATAAATACAAATACAAATATATATTGTTAAATATAGGATGAGTCTATATTCATAAAACAAGAAGCACTCTTCGAAGAGACATATGAGTACCCCTTTTCAAAAACATACGTCACGCACGCATTTTCTTATAAGTCTTGAATGTCATAATCATCTTCGTAAATCCTGATAAAAATATATAACAATTAGTAAAGCGTGTATGCACGTCGAGAACATATGTGCACAACTTCTAAAAATACAAGTACATATATGTATGCATGCCGAGAACATATGTGCACGGCGAGAACGTCTTCATCATATATCGTTGCCATCCTCACATAAACAAGTATATAAGAGTAAAAAAGAAAAAAGAGAGTGTATTAATTCATACGTACCAAGTTTGATGTTTTCCACTACGAGTCAAAACTTTGAAGCAAATAGGAAAAACATCATTGGACACATATATACTCTTGCTTCCACCAGAAATAGGCCAATCAATCACCACCCCTTTGAAAGTTACCATCAGAACCATAAGCCAAAACAAATACCCACTAAAAGTTTGAGAGGTAAAAAGAGTGTGAAGTTAACAAGAAGTTCTTGACTCACCCATGTCATAGTCACGTTTTTCATGATTCAAGAAAAACTGAAGCATATATGCACATCTTCGAGAACATATATGCACATCTTCAAGAACACTTATGCACATGATCTGAAAAAGTAAAGTAAAAAAAAGCAGGGTTATATGCTACTCAAAAAGCGTTGCATGTAAAATTGCAATGTATATGAGCTCCTTTACTAATTACTCCAACTGAAAAAGTAAAGTAAAAAAAATAGATCCTAATTACTTATTGGTATATAACCAATCAGCTTTCCAAAACACAAACGTGACACCCATTGGATTACATCATATCATTTATCACCCCAAACTCCTTAAACTTCCATATACACTTCAATTGTACATCTAAACTATCCTACAACTTTGATGAGTGCCCAAAACTTAAAACCACAAGCGCGTCCATTGACCATCTTCATCACATACCATCACTCCTATGATTGAGTCATCCCCTAAAAACAAATATATAAAAGCAAAAAAGAACTAATTATATTAAATTATACTGTATATATTTTTCTTAATAACTCAAAAGCAAACTCCACCATTTAAAGTTACTTGTGAGCATTTTTGCACATTTTTTATAAAAATTAGGGCCGAATAATCATTAGATATTATATACTAACATATAACACTATCACTACATAATCGAAGCACACAATTAAAGAGTAATCTGAAACGATTTTGTGTTGCCATATTTCGATCAATCCTTGAATAGTCAACAACTAATCAGTGTAAAAAAACAAAATAAGAAAGAAACATGATGACGATGATGTCTAAATTTGTAATCAATCAACAAATTAATTCATATAACAAAGGATATAATAATTGGGCGTAAGGGATTGAACCCACCAAACAAAATGTCAAAAAAAACAAACCAAACAGAGGCTAATCTCAATGAAGCCACCAACATTAACCAACATCCCAATTTAATAAACCAATTTAAAAGAGAATCAAAACAAGCACCTGGTGTTGATATATGAACTCGTGGCTGATGCGGTTTGTAATTACACGATGAAAGCATGCCTTGATTATGAAACAATGAATCCTAAACCTTAACGTAACAAATTCATAGTCGGAGGTTATTTCTATAAAACCCTTTTCATCATTTTACCAAGAAACCATCTAACAAACAACAACAAAAAAAGTAAAAGAAAAAAAAATGAGTAGATCATGGATCGGTTTGACATTAGCAACAGTAGCTTTGATCTTTCAATTGAAAGTTTAGAAGGGATAATAAAAAGGAGGCGATACAAACAAAAGTAGAGAGAAAGACCTAATCTTATTTTTACAATTTAATTGGAGAAGTTACAGGAAATAAGTTGGGACAGTTTTTAGAAATTATAAATTCTGAAATTCTCATATTGCCCCTGACTAATTTATTTATTTTTTATCTAACACTTCTTCTAATTACAATAAATACATTAATGGCACAAGTCATCTCATCCATTAATTAAAATGATCTAATGGTTTAGATTGGTTAATAGATGGTTCTGTAGGTTTTGTACAAAAAAGTGGTTTTGTATTGAAAATCCCACTATATATATATATATAATATATGTTATTAGAGATATATATTATATAGATATTTATTCTATTATATATTAGTTATATATATATAGTCAGGGATCCCGTGAGAAGTAAATTAAAATAAGAAGTGGTGAGAATTGGATAAATCACATCATTTGGACTGCCAACGACTGTGCATTAGATTGCATTTCTATTCTTTTAGATGCACCATTTTCTGAGTTTCAAAAAAGTTAATTTGATTGTATATGAGCAAATTGATTTTCCTGATTTTATCACTGTGCAGAGAATAAAAAAACATTGAGGAAATCATGAAATGCATCTAATATATGTATATGCAATCTAATTAATTGCTTGAAATGGCGTTAATAATGCATGTCATTATATAGATGCGTCTAATTTAAGTCGGTGCATCTCAGATATGCGATTATAGTTACTTCTTATCCTTCTTATTTTAAGAAAACTTCTCATTTGATCCTAACTCTATATATATATATATATATAGACAAACGTTCATTTGAGAAGGCTAATTTTTGTGAGAATGAAAGAAGAGATCTTAGCCCTCCATTAGCCCCTCTTTTTTTAATCTAATGGTTTAGATTAGATTAAAATTTGCATTACATTTACACTAACAAAAAGTGGAGGGGCTTCTATGTAATTTCACACTCAAAAATCATTGGAAACCCGTCATTTGTTAATACTACCAAAAAAGATAACTTTATTTCTCTCTGTTCCAACTTTTTCACACAGAAATACCGACAAAAGAACAAATGCAGTGCTTCACACACAAACACACAATTCTCCATCACCACCGATTACCACGTTTAACGACCATCACCACCGATCTCCACCTTTAACCACCATCAACACCCGATCGCCACTATTAACGACCATCACCACCGATCTCCACCTTTAACCACCATCAACACCCGATCGCCACTATTAACCACCATCACCACCGATCTCCACCTTTAACCACCATCAACACCCGATCGCCACCGTTAACCACCATCACCACTGTTAACCACCATCACCAAAAGCGAAAACCCCCCATTAATGAAGAAGATGAGCTTTTCAAGTCAAATTACAAAGGTAACTGTTATTTATTATATTTTAGTATGATTTGATTGTGAAGTTGTGAATTATTATGCATTTGAAGTTATTATCATTGTTCAAATTGTAAATATGTCACATGTGAAAGTATAGATTACGAATTAGGTATTGATTGTTATAAGCGACTTAATTAGTTTCTGTAAAGTATAATATAGCAGAGATTATAAGTTTATTAAAAGTATATTTGCGCGTGAAAAGCTTAGTAAAAGCATCTTCACATGTGAAAATATAAGAGATATTTTTCTTCACCTGTGAAAATTTTAGTAAGATGGTGATACAAGGTGAGTGTACGTATAATTGGATGGATGGGTGAATGGTGCAATAAAAGGTAAGTGGCTGATAACAAGATATCTTTCTATTGGTAGTCCTTCTGTTATCTTCCTATTGTGAGGATAAGATAACACGACGTGGATCACTACATACATACATATAACTAGGCATGGAGCATGCCATAACCCGTTGTATAAGTTGAAGAAGGCCTCACATAATGTTAGCAAAGATATGCAGAGAGGAGCCAGTCGGATTGTGTACAAAGGAGTATTGGTAGATAATGAAGTCTCGGTAATTAAACGTCTTAAGGAATTTAGTAACAACCAAGGTGAAGCTAAACTTATAGTGCTGGTGTGCTAGTACATGGAAAATGAGTCATTGGCTGAAAATGGGTCTTGCTTGCCATGTTTCAGGATACCTGATCTTTTACATGTTTGAAATGTTTCCCTATCTGTAACAATGGAAGGCGAAGATTTAGCTGATCCTTAGGTGGATTAAGTGATTGTGAGGTAACGTTACCTGACAACAACGATAGTAACCTATGAGATAACTTTAACTAAAAATGACAAAATGTAACCCGGCGGTGTAGCCTGGTAGTGCGTAATTAAGATTCTTTAGTGCAGGTCTCAAGTTTGTTCCCCTAGTGTAAACGTCCTTGTGGCGTTGGGAAAAGGAGGGCTTTTTTTAAATAGGTATGGTTTGATCCCAACTCCCCTCGGTTTAGAGGAAACATAGTTGAACATTGCCTGAGTGTGGTCCTTGGGGAAAGATTGTAGCTTGTCCAAATTGGTCCATGGGTTAGGGATTCCTGTGGAACTAACTTTTTTGTGAAAAAATGAAAAAATGTATCTTTTATTT
>BQNB010008945.1:0-88308 GCA_026074375.1 Tanacetum coccineum
ATAAATTTCAATTGCAGCCTCGTTGGGACATACGACCCGGGAATATCTCTTCCGGAATCTTTTTATTATTGATTTGATTCCTCTATATTTTTATATATATACCGTCAACGAATCAATAGCACTTAAGCTGTGGTCTGCTAACACTAGTAGTGTGAATTACTCCTGAAGATTTAGACATGTGAGGATTAGTATTCCTAGAAGCATGAGGCAACTGTGGTGTTCTGTTTTGTGTTATGGTGGAGGCAATTCTAAACATTCCTGGTTTAAGCACATTTGTGTTTCGAACCGCTTGGTTTCTATTCTGAGGCAAACTCTGTTGAGTGACTGGTTTAAATAAACCATCCGACACATTAGTTTTATTAACCGACTGTTTCGTTTGAAAACTTCTCATTTCAGGAGAATTTGAAAAAGGAGTCGGTTTTCCTAAAACTGATGGTTTTGGAATCCGTTGAGCATTTGGTTGTCGAACAACAGATGGTTTATCAAACTGAGTTTCCACAGACTTTCCTTTTGTTTGAAAAATCAGCCTTTTCTGATTCAAGTTCGTCAAGCTCCTTTTCAAGGGAATTAACGTACTCCAAATCGTCATTCATTTCTCTTTTTAGTTCATGAATAAAACAATGACTGTCTAGTATAGTTTTGTCTGAAAGAGGCATTAATAAGATTTTGATCAAAACTTCCATACTCTTAGCAGTTGGGTTAGGAAATGCACTACTAGTTATGTTCAGACCAAAGTTTGTTGCACAAAATTGTTCTAATATGATTGAAAGTGTTCGTAATTCCGTTATAAAGTAGTCTTCTTTTACTTAATGGATTGAGACATGGGTAGAAATCCAACGTTTTTAGCAATGTTTGCTTTGTCCTAAACAAACGTTTTCTCCAAAATTGTCTTCCTAACCTTTTGCGCGTTCCAACTGGATAAGATAGGCTTTGATGGTGGTTTGAAAGTTTCTAGAAGACTGTTTTGATATGTGTAATTATATGGTTTCACTTTGTCTTTATCCAATTTTGATCTACTCTCCTTTGCAAGAGTCACTATCTCTTCCCCATCAGGGGCAAATCTGTTTGCAGGATCAGAAGTATCATATGGGATCTCATACAAACGAGGCTTATCAGATTGAGCTTTCTTGAGGTACTTTGGATTAGCAAAGGTTGATCTACCATGATACGTTGCGCATTTGGGTGCTAACATGTGAATGGTCTGAATTGACTGATTGCGTTTATAAAGAATTTCATTTAAAAACTTTATTTGTTTGTCCATTTCAATCATCGTGTCAATGTCTTTTCCTTCCTTAACCTTTAAATCCGAAATAACCTTAGTTTTCTCTTTGAGTTGACCTTCAAATTGTGACCTAGTTAACAGACTCTTTTTGACTAGCTCATCGTGTTTCTGATTGACAACTGAAATTTCATAGGTTTTAGTTTTTAAACCCTCTTTTATGTCAATGTCTTTAAGAGCTAATAGTCCTAGAGTTTCATTTAACTTTGTTTGAAGTATTTTATAATCACTCGTTAGGTCATTAAGGGCCGTGTACTTCTCAAGCTCAGTCTGTTTGGTCTGAAGTGCAATCAGAGAACTATCCCGACTGCTAGTAGCCTCCCCCAGAGCCCTACTAGACTCATCAAGGTTAGTTTTGCACTCCTTCAGTTCTTGAGTCAATGATGCGTTTGCTTTCTTTAATTGCTTTAAAACCGTTTTGTTTTCCTCTGTATCAAGAGTCAAATTAGCAATTAAATTAGCAAGCGCAACACGCTCATCAACACATTCAGCCGCATTTTGATCAACCTGATTATCATTAGTACATATATTTGATGAATCAGGAATGACATTGCTATCATCCTTCTCCAAAACATATGTGTCGTTAATGGATTCAGGTTGCTCAGAATGTCGTCTCACATTGGCAAACACATCATTTTCATCATGGTTTTGTACCTGTTCCAATGGCTGACTAGTAGAACTGGATTCTTCAGGTGAGACCTCCTGAATCTTTGCCATGTAACTGTAATGTGCTTCCAATTCTTGTTCATCAATCTCTTCATCCGTGTCTTCTAGCCAATCAGCTTGCTCAGCTTGAAGTGGAACACCTTGTTCAGCTTGTTTGCACATCATCATCTTCTCCTTGTGATACGCGTAGTCTTTAACCCGCTTTGGCTTCCTGCATTCCCTGGCATAGTGTCCAAATCCCTTGCAGTTAAAGCACTGTATCCCATTTTGTTGCACTACCGGACTGCCTACTGTTTCCCTAGCCCCAGCAACTGTCATCGTCCTTTGATTCCCAAACTGCCCTGACTGATTGTCGTTGTTATACCTTGGTGTGGTATCTTCAGTCTTGTTCCTGGAGTTTGAAGAAGTTCGAAGGTTGTTGTTGGTAGGTTTGTACAGCTTCTTGAAGTACTTAGCAAGGAGTGCCAAGTTCTTTTTCATATCCTTATCCCTCCGAGCTTGTTCTGGATCACTGTCTTCCTCAGAAACGGACTCAGATTGAGGAGTAACTGGTTTGGCGATCTCTTTGCCTTTGTGTCTGGTAGACGCACTTGGTCGTGTGGAAGAAGATTGCATGTATGATGGTGCATTCGATCTTTGAGGTTTTGGTGCCTGATAGTAGTTATCTGAATATGGTTGAGCAGCCGCAAGAAGTGCTAATGGATTTGCACTTCTGGCTAATCTCTCAGAACGGATATCATTAACTTCGTTTTGAAACTGCTTCAGAACGTCAAACAGCTTGTGATATGAGACTGTGTCTATTTCCTGTCTCTGCTTGACAACCGTCACAAATCTTGACCATATCTGGTTTTGAAGGTTGTTGAAGAAATTGAACATTTTTCATGCATTGGTGAAACTTGCAAGTTGTTTCCTTGATCAACTCATTTCATGAAGTTTTATAAAACCGGGAGGAATAAGACTCCACGGATTCCGCCATACTCGAGAAGTAAACTTCCCCAAATTCCATAAACAGAATTGTTCTTAACATACTTGTACGTCCAATGATTCACCCTGTTTAGCCTTTCATAGGCGTCCACATCTCCTATCTGTGGTTGCATAGCATCAACAGTTGAGTAAATTTCATCTCCAATGCCCAGTCAAGAATCAAAGGGAAAATAGCTTCCTTTTCAGCTTGAAAGTAAAGTTGTTTCTCATGTTGTCATGTGGTGTATTGTTCCTCCAGCTTCTCAAGTGCAGCTACTGGTAGATATATGTTTCTCTGCGCTTCAACAGCTGCAAAGAGTCGCTCGTGGCTAAATATGGACCTTCAAATAGGCACTTCTCAGATATTTACATTTCGATTTAGTGTCGAGGTATCGTAGAAAACGCGAACGCCACTGAGAATATCTTCCTGGTCCAAGCATCGGTGGACGATCTTTTGAACCAGCTGCCATGATATTGTTGTGCATTTGGCTATCTGTTGAGGATGTGTTAACTGGAGTAGACATGATGAATGAATAGTTATGAAATATGAAGTGTGAAAGATTTTGTTGGATCTTAAGTGGATATGATGTGATTGAAGTTGTGGTCTTGTATGCAATTCACGTTCACGGGATTTTACACGTCTATGATTAAAACCGATAAAAGAATTAACGGGATTTTACAAAATCAATAGAAAACCGTGAATGATTTGATTCGGAATCAGCGGCCAATGATTTAATTGTCTAAAAACAGATAATTTTCTGGCTAGGGTTAAAGTTGTTTGTTTAAATAGGCTCACCAAACTGAAACGGGCCTTAAAATGCTGATGGGCCGTGAGCTAGAACAAAAACAAGTCTAACACAAATTCCAAAAAACTGAAAAATGTCAATAAATCATAGTAAACGAGTGTTTTGGGCCTTGAAAAATCCGTAACCAGCTAAAGGGTGGTTACAGCGTGATCCGTCTCGTTTTTCTCTTCGATTTGAGAGGTCACGGGCCTGAAACGGACTTACGGATCAAAAGTTATGGCTGTTTTACTGAAACCCTTTTCTTCACACAAAAAATTCTTAGTAAACCGCTGCCAATTAGTAACTCGCTGTTTGATAACTCGCCGTTTAGCAACTCGCCGTTTAGCAACTCGCCGTTTAGCAACTCGCCGTTTAGCAACTCGCCGTTTAGCAACTCGCCGTTTAGCAACTCGCCGTTAGCAACTCGCCGTTAGCAACTCGCCGTTAGCAACTCGCCGTTTTGGTCAACTCGCTGTTTTGGTCAACAAACCGCCGTTGACTATTTCCTTAAATCGTGGATCTTGTCCCCTACTTTGTCAAACCGCCGGCAAGAGATATAATTAAATAAGCAACTCTCCACCAAGAACACTAGGACGATTTTGACAAAATCACTCAAATAAGCTTTTCTATCCACGAATCAAAGCTCTAACATGCACTACTAAGTGTGTATATCAAGTTTAAACACACCTTAACACGTCTTTCTTTGAGAATCGACCAAAATTAGGCAACCTTCCACGAAGAACACTAACCTTTTAAAGCTTATAATTCGAACTTGGAGCTTGTATAACCCACGAAATTGATACAACCTAGCCTCTTTGATGTGTAGAACAAGAGAAGATCAAGATTAACAACCCATTAGACCCAAAAAAAAAAAAAAAAATTTGAGCCGTGGGTTTTTTGTCACATAATAAGCCACGAATTTGAGCTAGTTTTACCACACGAGTATCAACCATGAATCAACACGTATAGCTTGATGCCAATTGTAGGATCCCGTAACACTTCACTTCATATATATCATACACGAAATCGGACTAGAAAAGAGAAAGGAGGTGAGTTGTTTAGAGAGAGAAAGAGTGAGAGGAGACAATGAGAGAGAAAGAGAAAATATTTTTTGTTATTTTGAAAAACTAGCTTTTTAAATAAGAAAAAGCTTATATACGTCTACATTATAAGGTTACTGCGCGGGATATTTAGCTAGGACCGGGCTGGGTTTTGCTTGATTAAACCCGAAACATATTACATAATATTAGATTAACTATCGAGCCATTAATCAAGCAGAAACTAATATAGAAAATGCATAAGTTGAAGAAGACGAATTTATCAACATCTTTAGTACACCGGTATAAGAACGAGGGGAGACATCTTATCGATATGTTAACTCATCAAACATGAATACATTCTATCAACGACATCCTTCTGAACATCGTTGGACAAAAGATCATCCGTTAAAACAAGTCATTGGAAATCCTTCTAAATCAATTAGAATAAGACGCCAGCTAGAAACAGATGGCGAGATGTGTATGTTCGCACTCACCGTGAGTCGAACCGAACCAAAGAACATCAAAGAAGCCATGGCTGCAACTGCGTGGATTGAAGCGATGCAGGAAGAACTTCACCAGTTTGATCGATTAGATGTATGGGAATTAGTCGACAGACCACTCTGCAAAAATGTCATTAACATGAAGTGGCTCTAGAAAAACAAACGTGAAGAGGAGAATACTGTAATTCGCAACAAAGCTCGTCTTGTAGCTAAGTGATACAACCAGGAAGGAATCGACTTTGAAGAGTCATATGCTCTAGTCGCTCGATTGGATTCTATCCGGTTATTCGTTACGTATGCTGCACACAAATCATTTCCAGTATACCATATGGACGTCAAGACAACATTTCTTAACGGTCCTCTAAAGGAAGAAGTGTACGTTAATCAGCTAGACGGATTCGTAGACCCACATCATCCTGACAAAGTCTATCGTCTCAAAAAGGCATTATGTGGACTCAAGCAAGCTCCAAGAGCATGGTACGATGAACTCTCTAACTTCCTGGTATCCAAAGGGTTCTCCAAAGGTTCTATTGATCCAACTCTGTTTATTACTAAGAAAAGGGAAGACATATTGCTTGTGCAAATTTATGTTGATGACATTATTTTTGGTTCTACGAACCCAAAACTTTCTAAAAAGTTTGAAAAATTAATGCACAGCAAGTTTGAAATGTCTATGATGGGGGAGCTGAAATTCTTTTTAGAAATTCAGATTCACCAATCCCTACGTGGTATCTTTCTAAACTGAGGTAAATATGCTAAAGAGATACTTATAAAGCATGGTATGACCTCATGTGATAGCATTTGTACTCCAATGGCTACTAAACACCTAGATGCTGACTTGAGTGGAACTCCGGTTGACCAAACGAAATATCGTAGTATGGTCGGAGTACTCATGTACCTAACAACAAGTAGACCAGATATTGTACATGCAACATGTTATTGTGCTCGTTATCAAGCGAGACCGACTGAGAAATATCTCACTGCGGTTAAACAGATCTTTCGGTACCTAAAGAATACCATTAACATGGGACTATGGTATCCGAAGGAAACCGGTTTCGAACTAACAACTTTTTCAGATTCGGATCACGCGGGATGTCTCCACTCATGAAAAAGTACATCTGGTGGCATACAATTTCGAGGAGGTGATAAGTTAGTCAGCTGGTCATCAAAGAAGCAGGACTGCACTTCAATGTCTTCAGCAGAAGCCGAGTATGTGTCTCTATCTGCGTGTTGCGCTCAAGTTTTATGGTTGAGAACTCAGGTCACACATTATGGCTTTCACTTTGACAAAATACCTATGTATTATGATTCAAAGGAAGCCATAGCCATCTCGTGCAATCCAGTCTAGCATTCCTGTACCAAACACATCGATGTCAGATATCACTTCATAAAGGAACAGGTTGAAAAGGGTATTGTTGAATTATTCTTTGTCGAAACTGAATACCAGTTAGCTGACCTGTTTACTAAAGCCTTACCCGAAGATAGGTTTAAGTATCTCGTCAGACGACTCGGTATGAGATGTTTGACTCCAGAAGAACTAGAGGTTCTGGCAAACGAATCTGCTTGATCCATCAAACATCGAATTTGTAAATATTTTTATTTTTCTCTTTATTTTGATTTATAAATATTTTTGAAAAAGAAAATACAAAAATATAAAACCAACAAAAAGAAAATACAAAAATATAAAATCTAGAAAAACAAAATATAAAATCAGAAAATTTCAAAAATACCAAAAATAATCTTCTCGACATGTCTCTTGGAATCGATAACATTTACATACCTAGAAATGTCGATTAACATTGATACGTGTATGTAAATGAAGTTCGAGCAAGAGTTCAAACGTTTCAAAACATGTCCTTTCTAATTTTCTCTATGACTTATGTACATTTCAGTGCATAACTTGGTTCCGAATGTTATAGGCAAGTGTACGCTTCAGTGCGCTTACTCTACAAATAGAAGAGAAGTCTTCTATCATGGTTTTTAAAAATCGTTGAACATAATTTTTCAAAAAGAACTTTCAAATGTCAAATTGTTGAAAATATAATTTGTGGTATTTTTCCATAAAAAGTGTTATTTGTTAAAATTGTGTGTTCAACACTCCCTTCCTCATATAAGTTTAAAAATTGTGGTACTTCAATGTCATTTTATGTGGATTAATTTTTGAGGGGAAACTTTTAAAACCAAAGCCTTTTACTGTATTTTGAGTACATCTCATAAATGTCAATTTTATGTATCTAAAAATATTTCGTGAAATTAAAATGTAGAAATTATAATGTCAATTAATAATATACATTGTTCACTAAGGCATAACACTCCGTCTTCAACATATTTGTGGTGTCATATCATTTTTTCCTTGTAACGTCAAGTTTTAAAAATTAGTGGTATCCCACATATTGAAGGAGAGCTATCCGAAAAATGAATCCATGCAATATCATGGTATAATTTTTCTCCCCATGGAATTTTTCATGTCATAAATTTTAATCAATTGATATTTCAAATACTAAGAGATTTATTATTTTAAATAAGGGGAGAAACTATAATTAAAATGTGATATAGAAGAATGTGATCTTTAAGACTCTAAGTGCAACTCTTTCCTTCATGTGCAAAACAATTTCGAATATTGGAGCACATGTGTAGGGGGAGTATTTCAAAATGTCTGTATCAATGGTTTTATGGTTCGATCTATATACCCACAACCAATTAACTCACGACGTCGATAAAGTCATAAGGTGGTTAAGGTTTGGTATAAGTCCTATGATCCAACCAGAACCGGATGGATCTACCCAAGGACATCCCATAGATAGAATTAGAAGTCCTTAGGTATGGTTGGAGATGAATGAGAATAAGGGGAAAATGCCGACTAAGGTTGAGCTAACACTAGAACAATCACAACAAGGTCTTAGTGATGACGTCTTGGTAAGCATTGAAGGGGTTGAAGAATGAAAAGGAAAAGTATGGATAAAGGGTGAAAACAAAGCAGCCCTCCACACAACTTAGGCAAAAACCGGACGAATGAAAATCCTTTCAGAGTATCACAAAGATGATTGTTGTATTGAAGAAAGCGTCAATGGATCCAGTGAGCAAATGCACAACCATGCCCACCATTCGAGTTTCTTTCAAAAAGAGATGGTCTCATTTGTCTGGTAATACCACGTTATCTATAGACATTTCACTCGCCGTGGTGATATTGGAATAGGTGGTAGTGCAGATCAGCCATTACGAGTACTAAAACCAAAGTGCACAAATCGACTCTAGAGCCATAAGAGATCATCATTATAAATCTCATTAGGACACAATCCATGTATAACACTTGTTGTTCACCCTTAAACAACATTTGGTATCAAAGAGTCCTATGCATTATCCTTGAGATCTTGCCAGAACATTCAGAGTGATACTCTTTAGTATACACAGTGACGAATGGAAATCCTTCTAGAGTCAACATCAAACAGCTCTGCGGTAGGTGACTTGCAAGATTCTATACGAATCGAGCTTGTGCTAACTGGATATCGATTTTGGTCCAGTATATGAATTGACGACTTAATAAAAAAGATAGTAACTATTTGATTCACTCTTACCGTGTTGTCTGCTTTGAGACGCTCCGGTAACGAGAACGGCTAGTACAGCTGCGAAACCCTGTCAAGAAGATTCATATGAATTCTATCTGATCACAGGCAGTATTTATACTGATTAACGGGGAACCGTGGTTATTGCAACCGTATTCGACGAAGTGACAAAGACACTTCCGTCCATATCTGTTGTTTATCACTAACCTTTTAAATGCAGATTTAAACGTCGGTGTTGCAACCTTGTACCAGCGAAGTCGGATTCATTGACACATGCTCATACTCAAGCTTTCAAAGTCAATCATTCAGCATCAAGATTGTTGATACTAAACTTCCTCATCATCAAAGAGCTTCAAAGTCAAATAAAGAATAGTCTATTGGGGAAGATTGTTAGTCTTATGTTTATATAAGTCAAACAAGAATGCCATCAGTATGAGTATGTCGGTCAAGAGCACAAGATGATCAAGAAAGTCAAATCAAGATGATTCAAGTCAAGGAGATGATGCAAGATGAAAGATCTCAAGAACTCAAAGTCAAAAGATGAAGGCTCAAGATCATAATCACATAAATGACACCGAAAGAATGTCATCGGTCGTCTAAAGCATGAATGAACAAAGCCATTACAAACAAGAAAAGACAAAGACAAGACCAAAGAAGGCAAAGCTCAAACGTCATATCTTCAACATTGGGGAAGATAAAGTCAAATCAAGATAACCTCCATCAAGAACGTCAACGTTGGGGAGATCAAAGAAGACCTCAACATTGGGGGAGATTGTTAGCCTTATTTTTATATAAGTCGAACAAGAATGTTATCGGTCGTCTTAGTCGTAATTAGTGTTGTTATGTAATAGGCTAGTCGGGATTAACGGGCTTGGACTTTAAGCTAATATTGTCCGTGTTTCGGGGTCAAAGCCCAAGACAAGCCCAACACAAACCAAGCCCGGCCCAAGTAAGCAAGTCACGACTAGTATGTGGCTTGAACTATAAATAGACCCCTCCTAACATGTTAGGAGGGTGTTGGTTACATTTGCTTCACTTGTATGTGTGTGTAACTCACCAAAACTCTTTCCTTCCTAATCTATTATTCTTTCTTTTCTTCTTTCTACTCTTCTTACTTATTTCGTCTTATTGGTATAGCTTATTGTTGTGTAATGGATTAGCTTATTGGATAAAATTTCTCAATCACACAGGTCTTTCGCTCAAAAAATAAGCGCGCTGATGCTCTTAGTAAGTTAGCTTCTTCATCCTTTGCACATCTTACCAAGAATGTTCTTGTGGAAGTCATCCCTTGAAAAAGCATCGAAATCCATGCAAATAGCACAGTGGAAGACGGTGGAGAAACCTGGATGACCCCCATAATCGAGTACCTCCAAGACGGGAGGCTACCTGAAGACCCAAACCTCGCAAGGAAAATCAGAATTAAAGCACCTCAATACTCAATGAAACAAGGTGTTTTATACAGGAAAGGTTACTCAGCACCATGTTTACGATGTGTTGGTCCTAACCAAGCTCACTATGTCCTCCAAGAAGCCCACTTTGGATCCTGTGGGGCCCATGCAAGGGCCAAAACAATCGTACAAAAGGCCGCAATGCTTGGATATTATTGGCCCATAATGTACCGTGACGCAACCCAGGTGGTCGACGAATGCCGCAACTGCTAAGAACACGCTCCAATCACATGACAACCACAATGTGACTTAACCAGCATCTCGAGCCCATGGCTATTTTACCAACGGGGAATCGACCTGGTTGGACCTTTTCTGGAAGCCCAGGACGAGTAAAATTTCCTTGGTCGTAGGCAATCGACTCATTTCACAAAATGGTTGGAAGCCGCACCACTTTGCTACCATTACTGGGAAGAACTTCAATAATTTATTTGGAGCAACATCGTATGCAGATTTGGGATCCCAGGTGTCATTATTAGCGACAACAGAAAGCAGTTTGCAGAAAACCCATTTCGCGATTGGTGTAACGAGCTCAAGATCAAGCGGAAGTTCACATCAGTAGCGCATCCCCAGGAAAACGGCCAAATAGAGGTAACAAAGAAGGGTCTAAAAACACAATATGGTAATCAGCAGGGTAGTCAGCTGGATCCTCCTCGGGATCCTCATCGTCCTCCTCCGGCTCCTCCTCCGGATCAGACTCAGGAACATATCCTGGTGAATCTGCAGTGGGTGAGGCAGCAGCAGGTAGTGGCTGCTCCTCGGCCGGGAGTATCTCATCCTCCTGTGGCATGTACTCAGGGTACATCGGCTCAGGAACAAAGTCCAGTGGGGGAGGTGACTGCGGCTCCTCGGGGCCAGGTATGTAGTCAGGCGATGGTGGAACCTCATAAGCAGCCATTATGTAAGCATATGGGTCCTCTGGCATAATGGGTGGTCCATCGACTCCTGGTGAACCAATGTCTGAATCGTCCTCAACTGGAAAGGATACTGATGTGTATGTAACTGTAGAATGCTCAGAATCTGACATGATAATATCTGAAATCAAAATTAGCTTATATAAGTATGCTAATATAAGACTCTTATAGTAATATACATTTATATTATAACATGTATATCAATCATGAATATCAATCATGCATGCATCTAGCCTAACCGACTAATGCACAATTAGTGTATGTATGTCCCGTGAAAACCCCTTTGTATGAATGCAATGTTTGAAAACGGTTATAGTCCAGCAAAAACATTTGACCTGGTTCTCTATAACCTTGGCTCTTGATACCAATCTGTAACACCCCCAAATTGGGTCGCAACGGAATAAGGGTCCGGGGCGTGTTACTTCTCAGATCAATAACACAAGATAATATAAGAACGACCAAAAAGTCGTTTAAAACTGATACATTGGATTTAATAAAGTATGTGTTACAAAAGCCCGAAGCTTTACTTGTTTACTTGTTATTATTACAAAGATTTCCAGCCCATAACAGATACATAAAATGTAATGCGACTAAATCTTTAATGCATGACTTCATAATATAACCACCAATGTATCCTTCGTACCTCGTGCTTAATGACCTCCTGAAAAACATTGCATTTAAAAACGTCAACATAAAGTTGGTGAATTTCATAGGTTTATGTAAATGTATATGCAGGACCGCAAGACTTTCCCAGTGATAATGCAACAGATGCAGACATCACAAAATGTAATTACGTTTACCTAAGCTCATGACACCGAAGCTCGACATAATTGAATACAATATATAAATATTGCCTACATTGCCCGTGATGATGTTCAACCCGTAACATCCAGTATCCGACATGATATACGTTCGTTTCCAGTGATAGCTAGTCACCCGAACGGGGAGGTCAATCCCAAATAGATCTATCTATAATCATTCGCGCTCACATTCCAGTAATTGACAGTTCATGATTCATGGGCATAGTGGGTTATCGCTACTTAGGCAAAACGTAATCATGATAAAATGTACACTTGCGTCCAATTTGTAAAACATGCATATGTTTCTCACCCCAAAAACTTGTAATTTAATAATTGTAAAACATGGGGCTATGAACTCACCTTGAGTGAGTAAACTGATAACAAAATATCCCAAGTAAAAACGCGTCACGCTAACGCTCGAATGCAACCTAGTTAATATAGGTCGAATCAGTATTCAAGTACGTTGTCTAACAACAACTGTATATAATCCTATATAGTTATCATCGTACTATCGTTCGGGCTATCATAATTTAAGAGGTCATGACATGACGTACGAGGAGTTAGGACACTTTAAATCGTAAATCCAACAACTCGTCAATACGCCATCCGAAGAAGCCTCATTATGAAATTCCCTAGTAATATAGCACTTCGATAACTAATAACATATATAATCTATATAGCTATATCACCATCTATTTGTTTAAGTGAAATCGTAATTATAAAGTAAAAACGTTTATAATTACGCCTTTAGTAAAAATGACATAACTTTGTCGTTTTAAGCCCGTTTCTCGCGTTTCTTACGCCCACGCTTTCGTATTAAGACGAGTGATCATAAAATCACATTTTTAGGTTTTTGAGATTCTGTGATGAATAGTGTTTTACTGTTCATAACAGCTATAAAATCCTCCGAAAAAGTGATGTCCATGGTCCGGATCTTTGGGTATTTGCTCTCACGCGCTTAAACATTTGAAAACACATCAAGGGTACTATAGTGATATAAATATCAAAAAAATTGTACCTTGATATGTTTTTTCCTTTTCAAAATTGCTTCCCCTGTCATATGTGCAATCGATATAACAAAAGTGTGTTTACACATACGAGGTAGATAGCTGCACAAGAGTCACTTGACACAATATAAGTCCTTTAAATTTTAATCACATGTTTCTCCCCTTATCAAAAATATCAAATTTTCTCTTGATATTTTAGAAATCAATTGATTTAAATATATTTGAAAACTGTTTAGGGAGAAGAATGTTTTGATAAATATTATGCCTTATTTGGAACATTTTAATGCTCCCTCTCAATTATTGAGGGATATATAATGTAGTGTTGAGTACATAAATATTGAAAGATTTTGATTTACACTGAAAATTCTTGGAAAAGTTTGTACTCAGACATTATATATAAATATAAAATAATATAAAATATATATATATATAAATTATATATTACATATATATATAATATATATATGCGCAAAAAATATGATCAATTTGCACCCAAATGTATAATTTCTCCAATCCTTCTCAAATAAAAACCATCTCAAAACGGAACCGGAGCATATATAATATATATAGATATATATAATATATATATATTAGTAATATATAATAATATATCATATAATATATTCTCCGGTTCCGTGAGAAGGTTTTTATTTTGAGAAGATTGAGAAATATACGTTTGAGCAAATTGATTCATATTTTTTTAATTTGATTCACAAGTAAACATCATTTAATAGTGAAATGAGTGTGCCATCAACATCTGATTATACCCCAACCCGAGGTTCTTCAACATCTGATTCAGAGTATTACAAACTGAAATGAGTGTGCCATCACTGAACTTGTAAAGCTTGTTAGTACGCATCAGTCTCTTCCTTTTCAGCTTATCTTCGTAAATCACTCCTTGTGGTTCTAAAAGAGTAGTATATGGAGCTCTGCGAGACATATCAACATCACGAGTTCATGGCTTGGAGATGTTGAGCATCTTCTGGCAACTTTCTACCCCCAATGCCAAGTGGACAATGACATTGTTGTCGAGGTTGTTAAGCTTGTTTTGAGTAACGAGAAGCAACATGTCTTTGATGTCATTCAGATGTAGCCTTGGAAAGTCACCTTCCATGAACTTGTATAATTTTTGATCTACTCTTCTCATAACGATCTCCTTCAAATAACCATATCCATACCATTCGTCAACAGTGACACTAGTTACACCCAGAATCCTCATGGTTGAGTAAATATCATGCCTAGAAACCCTGTTGATTAGATGAGCATAGAACCTCTGACGATTGGGTCCCTAGTGAGAAATCCCTAAAGCAGCGTACTTGTCATATGCTACCTTTATTGGACTCCATAACTTGGTAACCATGTCTTCAATACCTTCTATCTCATACTTTGCAGCCTTTGTCTTGGTTGTTGATGCCGAATACTTTCTGTCAGTGCATCCTCCTCTCAGATATTCGAGATCATTGTTGAAGAAGAAATCTGCCAGGACAATGAGACGACCTCGAGATTCGTACAAAGATAGAGGTTTGCTGAGGTCATAGGGATAATGATTTCCTTCAGGGTTGTTCCAGTCCAGTTGATCAGATAAAGCACGATAACATTCTTCCATGTTGTATTTAAGTTCCACACAACTTTTGCACGTTCCTTTGAGAAGATTGTAAACCGGTCCTACTAGATCAGCTTTTGTCAGCTTGCTAATCTTGAGAATGTTCATAGCAAAGGCAGAGAAGTTGATAACCCCCAAATTATACATGTTTTTTATGGCATTATTTATATATATTTGATCATTTCTCGTGAAATTTCGATACTTAATTAAGCTTACATTGCTTATAGGTTCACTTGAAGACTATAAAGACCTAAGCTCAAGAATCTATACACTTTGGGAGGCGAATACAAGAAAAGAAGGATTTCTAGCCAAAAGCTCAAGAAGTCCGCCGCACTTGTTACATAGTGCGCCACACTTTCCTCTGAAGTTCAAACACCACCGCACTTACAATATTGTGCGCCGCACATTTTCCCAAAGATTGAAGAATTAAAGTTCATTAAATGCTATCGCATTAACTCCTCAAAACCGCCACACTTATTTGTAAGTGCTCCACACTTCCAGTAAAAGCCATTAAGTGCTATCGCATTAACTCACCAAGTCCGCCACACTTATTTGTAAGTGCGCCTCACTTTTCACCAAATTTTGCCTATAAATTGAAACTAAATTTCTCATTCCTATCATCCCTCTCACAACCATTTCCACTCATTCTACACACACATACCCCTCCCCTTTCACCAAAACACGCAAGACACACCTATTTCCCTTTAAGTAAAGATCTAACGATCAGAACAAATAAAGTTTTCTTACCTTGTTATTGAAATAATGGAAATTTATATAATGAGTACTTTTGTTATGAACCCTTAGGACCAGGCTAAATCTTACTCATACTGACTCGGTGAAGTATACGATACAGAATAAGTGATTGGATTATCTTGATCGCTTTAAGATCCAGAAGCTTATTTGCAACCCTAGTTTAATATCCCTTCTTCTCTATTTTATGGCTTATCAACTAGATGTATATAATCATATCTGGTCATAGTCGAAAAGACCCTTTATGATCTATTTGGTTTTTAAAGATTTGTCTAATGTTCTTTAACGTCCGTGCCGAGAACATCTTACTATTCTAAATTGTATACAAAATAAGCTTTGATATAATAGTACTGGATTATTTAGAGTACACATTTGGTCTGGTATAACTAAATATAAGTCTGAAGTTAACAAGTTATTTGGTAAAAACTTATCTGACGAGAAATCGTCCTTTATAAATCTAATACCCCATCTTCAAGTGTTCAAATCATTTCAACACTTATAAGTTATTTTTCAACTATCTGAGTATCATACAATTATCATTGGTAAAGTAAAATTAATTTTAAATTGTTAAGTTCCTATTTCCTTCTGATTATTTAAAACACTACTCTAATCCTTGTGGACGACCTGGTCTTACTTAAAAAGATATAGTGCATACATTTGTTTATACTATTTACCCCGTGTGTACCATATAATTATCCGTATATCATCTTATAAATCTAAAGCTTTTGAAAAATATCAAAGTTTTTGGCGCCGCTACCGGGGATTTCTTAGCTGTTCTGTAGTCAAAATCTGGAAAATCTATTTAACCCCCCTTTTTTTCAAAAATCGCCTTACAGTTTTCTGGAAAACTGGCCTAAACAATTTCTCTCTTGGATGCATACACGTGCTTCCAATTCTGAACTTGTGAACCGTTTACTTGGAACCGCGAACGATACTCTGAATCAAAGTACGTCGCGACGAAACAGAAGAGTTCCATTCAATCAAAAGAAACAAACCACTCTAAGAACCCGAGAATTTTTCAATCCACCATCCTCGATATCAACCACTTCCTCACTTACTAAGTTACTCCTTAAAATCTTTTACGCAATGGAGGATTTAACCCATGATGGGCTACCCGCTACCATGTTGTCGCTCCGACACCTGGTTTTTCCGCAATGCATATTTCCTGAAACTTGCAAACGAATTTTGCTATCAAAGTAACCACTTGAACCCTTGTCAAAGAAACCAGATTCGATGATAGAAAACCAAAACCGATCAGTCATAAAATACAATTACGAATTCCTCGGAATCTGTCGATAGTTTTTTAAATACAGAGGAATAAAGAGAATGACGCCGCCCGCACTAATTATTGTCCCCTATCCCTTACTGGGGAAGCAAAAACATGGTTAGATGAACTCAACGAAGGAACTATCGAAACATGGGATGAACTTCGAACCGCTTTCATTAGCCGTTTCTTTCCCCCCAGTTCTTTTTGACCAACTCCTCGAAGAAATCCGAGCTTTCTCTCAACACAAAAACGAATCTCTAACCGACGCTTGGCTTCGTATGAAAGAAATGCTCCTAAACTGTCATGGTCACAATCTGTCCAAAGGCAACATTATCAAAATCTTCTATCATGGTCTAAGCAAAATAACCCAAGAAGTTTTAAATGCCGCAGCTGGTGGTATGCCTAATTATGGAAAATTTCTCAAGGAACTCATAAGCAACAAACATAAAATCGAACAAATCTCTGCCGCTTTCTTAAGCGATGAAAGTTCAGCAATGATCTAAAACAAAGTTCCACCTAAACTCGTAGACCCTGGAAGTTTTCTTATTCCATGTAATTTTGACAAAACTTTCTCCTACAATGCCTTAGCCGACCTTGGTGCTAGCATTAACCTTATTCCATATTCGCTATATGCCAAATTATCTCTCAACCATATTAGGGGTAAGGTAGTATGAAGACTGTTACCGATGGTATCCTTTCTACACACTCGCGTTTCCCTAGACGTCTATGCCAATTTAATATTTTATGGCTAGTTTTCTAAAGCCTAAAACGCACATCCATCACACGAAGCAACATTAAAAGGGTCTACAAACCAAGTTTCATGCAATCATAAGTAAATACTAATAAATCTAGCCTTGCATGGTAAATAAAGAAGAAGAACAAGAATCTATCACAAAACACATAGACATATTAAGTGATAAGGGATAAATGAACTTCACTTGATTAAAACATGCAGTTGAGACTGTTACAAGAGGGTTTTGACACCCTAAAAATGAGCCAAAGGCTGCTAAAATCGTCTTCTAAAACTAGGGTTCGTCTCCCAAAAGTTACACACTAAAAACCCTAAAACGAGTTTGTATATATAGAGATCAGACTGCGACGGCGTCACAAAATTCCTGACGCCGTCGCTTCGATGAAGCTTCTAGGGTTTCATTTGAGGCGGCTACATTCTAACGCCGTCGTGATACTCCTGGCACCGTCTTGATCAAGTTTTGACGCCGTCGCAAGAGTTGGCGACGCCGTCTCCACCGTCTGAATGATGATTTCTTCAAGAGATCTGGTGTAGAGTCGTAGTCTTGTCCATTTCTTCTCCAAATGAGCCCAAGTCACGTGTATTTCCTCCAAAAGCCATCCAAGTGCTAAAAATCTGAAAACAAATGATTAAGCACATAATCTGGGCATATTTGCATGATTTAGGGGGTTAAATGATCCCAAAAAGTGTATAAAATGACACCTCATCAAATACCCTTACACTTGGGATTTGCTTGTCCTCAAGCAAATGGGCTTTTCTACCTAGACAATAGCAATATCAGGGGCATTTAACCTACTCTTTAAAAGCAGTTTACGACACAACCTTCTAGACCTCGTAATTAAAGCACGGAAAACATATACTAGCACCTCACATAAGTGTTTGGATTCTCTCTTTCTCTCAGGTGTATAATGAATTATAACGATATGGGAAACAAAAAATTAACACTCATTACCTATCATAGCATATAAATTACCATAGGCTTGGTAAAGGATTAAACCTCCACCGCTAGGCGCAAGTACTAGAATTACTATCAAAGAGGTCTTTTAAAGGGTTGTGATGTGTAGGTGTAAGATAACATTAATGGAAATGGAAACTGATGGGATATATTTGGGGGTGACTTTTTGGGTGAATTTGAGGTAAAATGGTTAGTTAATCACTTACAAGAATATACGTTGATTGGGTTGCTAAGCCAAAGACTCGGACAAGAATATACAATACTCTACAAAACTCTACATCAATCTCTTTTCTTTTCTTTTCTATTTTTTTAATAAACATAATAAATCACTTGGGGTTTATAAACACACCCCTACTCTTGAGTTTTTGCAACTCATAATTACAACCTAACTAATGACCCGAATTGAGGTGGATCAACATAAACATGAAGACTATCGAACAAATATGGGGGTAATGATTTAACTTTTCTTCCCCATTCTTCTGCAAAATAAATACTACCATGAATCTCAATCGTCCCAAAACTATATTTACAAGGATAAGGACTTAGCAACCGTGTACTCAAATAATTAACTTGGGTTAAAACAATAATGTACTAAAAACGAGTACATACAAGGTAGGCTAAGGCTATTTGGGTGTAACGATTGGTTGTAGGGTTAAACAATGCTCTTCACTAATAGTCCGGATTAATCAAAAAATTATGAGAACCGTGAAAAGGATAGGCTCGTAGGGTTGTGCTAGGGGAGTCTTGCACTAAAAATGAGTGCGAAGCACGGGTGTGGGATAGTTATATGATCGAGGTGACCATCATAACAATTACAGGATTAAAACATGGGTTATCCTAGTGCTTCTTATCATTTAGCAAATCTTAATTCTCACTATGCGGTCTCGGGATGCATCACAAAAACAAGTTCTAGAATTTAATATACTACCAGTTCACTCATATAATTTTAAACCGATACCAATGCTCCAGAAAAGGCGACGAAACCACATATACACATCCATAACGATGGAATAGATACACATGATTGCTCACTCCTTAACTCGAGAAAGCTAAAGGTAAAATTATCTTGGGTATCAAAAATGGATACCCGAATTCCTATAGATCTAAAGGCGAACCTCATATTTTTAGGGTGTAATTTTGAGGGTTTTCGTGCTAGTCATACAAATTCCTATCCATGAGACGCTGATAATACTCAGTTTTCGTCGGTATGTGTCATATTTTTTTTAAATTTAGTTAAAATTACCGTCTATGCTATGTTTGGATATATTACTCATCATTTTAAGGATAAAGCAAATGGCAATTAAAGAAATAGCTTCTAAGGCTAATTTCTTCCTACACTTAAGTTGAACATTGTCCCTAATGTTCTTAAAGTACCCGTAAAACGAATAAAGGGAAAAGAAAAAAAATAAAAGAAACTAGTACTCCTCTGGTTTGCTCAATAATGAAGAAGAAACAAGCGATAACTGGCTAAATCGTCATCCAAGAATCATCCTCCTGAAACTTCCTAAGAACTTTTGGGCTTCTTCTCATCAATATAACATGTAAATCAAAGACAAAGACAACTACACCTGGTGTAAAATCGGTGGGATAATGATATATACAACAAAACTTTTAGGGTTGACTCTATAAAGGCAGTAAAGATAGGGTGAATGTGTTAAAGTAATCAAGGTTTTCTGCAGGTTTTAAAAAAATTACAAATTCTGGAAATTATACAAAATTATTTTACAAAAATAATAAATTAATTCAAATTTTCACAAGCTGGAAACCTGACGCTGTCAGGAATAATCCTGACACCGTCTTCAGCCTCTGTGAAAATTTCACATTCGTTTTCTTGGAAAAAATTTCTACAGCCGATTCTGTTAGTTACTTCTTGTAAAATGCTGCATAAAACCTAAGATTAATTATCACAATCACATAAATCGAAACTAACGTGAATTAATCTAAACAATTTATTTTATATGTTTAAATTGGTTCTTATAAACCGGATATTTTTCCCCTACACTTATTTGATGCAAAATACCTTTGATTGTTAATAAGACGAGGTTAAAAACAAAACAAAGCATGATTATAAATGATTTAAACACATAAGAATAAACAATAAAGAGTTAAAACACAAGACACTCCTAATTGCGGGAAATTAAATATTGGGTTGCCTCCCAAAAAGCGCTTTTCTTTATTTATGATTCTTGTAGCTAGACTCGGAGTCGCACGTCCTTACATGACTTCTCCTTCATCTGCAAGTGTGATATCGTCATCTTTATCAACAATTAGTGCGTCTTTCTGATATGGTTTCACACGTTGTTTATTCACGATGAATTCGCTTCCATCCTCATCATAAAGTTCAATTGCTCCATTCTTCATGTCCTTGCTTTTAAACGGCCCATACCATCTTGATTTAAGCTTTCTTGGGAATAATCTCATGCGTGAATTAAAGAGAAGCACCTTATCACCCTTTTCATATTTGGTTGGCGTTTTTATTCGTTTATCGTGCCACCTCTTTGTTCTCTCCTTATAAGAGATGGAGGATTCATAGGCTTCAAGCATTAATTCGTCCAGCTCGTTAATCTGCCAAAACCTGTTGGCTCCCGCCTTTGTTAAATCCATGTTACATGCCTTAATGGCCAAGTAAGCCTTATCCTCGAGTTCGACAAGGAGATGGCATGCCTTGCCATAGATTATCCTGAATGGGGTTGTTCCTAAGGGAGTCTTATACACGGTTCGAAAAGCCCACATCGCATCATCTAATTTGTGAGACCATTCTTTCCTATTGTTTTCGATGGTATTTTGAGAATAAGCTTAATTGCTATATTTGTACTTTCGACCTGTCCGTTTGTTTGCGGATGATACGTAGTGGAAAATCGATTAATCACCCCATACCTTTTAATTGCGTGTTCCATTTGGTAGTTGCAGAAGTGGGTGCCTCTGTCACTAATTAGGGCTTTTGGCATTCCAAATCTGGCGAATAACCTTTTAAGGAAGTTCACTATGTTTAGAGCATCGCTGGTGGGAAAGGGTTGAGATTCAACCCATTTGAACACATAATCGATAGCTACTAGGATGTATTTGTTTCCATTCGACGAGGGAAATGGCCCCATGAAGTCTATCCCACATACGTCGAATATTTTGCAGACCTAGATGTACTTTGGGGGTGTCTCATCCCTTAAAGAAATGTTGTCGGCTCGTTGGCAGGCGACACAAGCTCGGACCAATTTGTGTGCATCGCGAAAAATATTTAGCCAGTAGAATCCGGCTTCGAAGACTTTCCTTCCAGTTGTAGTGATACCATGATGCCCTCCTGATGGACCGCTATGACACTACCGAAGGATTTTGGCTGCCTCGTTTCCAGCGACACATCTTCGTATAATTTAATCCACACATTGCTTGAATAAGAATGGTTCATCCCAGAAGTAATGCCTTAGATCATTGAAGAACTTTTGCTTTTCTTGGCAGGTAGAACGAAAAGGTAGTACTCGGTTGGCCAGGTAATTAGCGTAGTCAACACACCAAGGTTCGTTCCCTTTATCAGAGATAGTCATTAGTTGCTCTTCAGTAAATAAGTCCCTAATCTCTGCTTTAGTCAGCTTCCCAAGGTCGGGGTTTTCAAGTCGGGAGAGGTGATCTGCAGCGAGGTTCTCGGCACCTTTCTTATCATGGATTTTGATATCAAATTCCTGGAGTAACAAGATCCACCTTATCAGTCGAGGATTTGCATCTTCTTTTGTGAAAAGATACTGATAACGCCTTAATTATACATGTTTTTAGCAACGTTATTTATATATATATATTATCATTTCTCGTGAACTTTTGATATTTAATAGCATGAATTATGTGCAGGTTCACTTGAAGTCATCCCGAGCTCAAAAGGAACAAAGTTCAAGTGTTTATAGTTATTGGAAAGCATGATAGAGAAAAAAAGATAGGCCCAAGGCCCAAAAAAGACCCAAGTACGCCGCACATTTCTTTTGTGCGCCGCACTTCCCATCGAGTCTAAGAATTAAAGACAATTAAATAAAGACTGCATTTAATCACCAAGTACGTCGCACAATATTTCTTGTGCATCTCACTTCCTATCAGAACTATGAAGAATAATTAAATTGAATTAAATACACCTCGCATTTATTGTGCGCCGCACTTCGACCCAAAATCAGCCTATAAATAGGGATGAATTTTCACTCCAAAATCGTATCTTCAATTCACTCAATACTCCTTCAATCGTCATTCCTAAATCTATCATCCATAAACACCATAATATTTTGAAGATTGGAGATCAAATCACAAAGAACGAAGAAGAACACTATCATAGTTCTAGTAAAATAAAGGTTGTACTACAATTCTATACTTGTTACGAGTAGAGTTTGATCCATATTCTTACCCGGACATAGTACGTTTCTTGTTATTCTACTTAATTTTGTTATGAACTTCATAGCCATGAGAGGTACTTCTCGGTGAAAATAATATAATGAATAAGCGTATGGTATAATTACGATCTTCTTTATTGTAAGCTTAAGTTATAATCCTATCGTGTCTAATCTTATCAACTTTGATTATCAACTTTGATTATATACCAACACCGGTATAGGTCAAAAGACCCGTTGTGAAATATATAGTTTTAAAGATTTGTCTTTGATTTTTATCTTCTGTGACGAGAAATCTACTTACGTTATTTGATAAACAAAATAGATTTGATATAATATTAACTGGATTATTTGAGTGACACGTTTGATCGAGTTAACTAAACATAAGTCTTAAGTTAACCAAGTGAATTTGTGAAAATATTTTCTAACGAGAAAACACTTTTTATAAATTCAAGTCCTAAGTTTGAGATCGTAACCATTATCATTGCTTATGAATTAAATGAAACTATCAGAGTAGTCATCTTTCTCATTATTGAATTCAGTTCAGTTTATTTTAAATTTGTTAAAGTTTATTTTTCATCTGATTATTCAAACACTACGCAAATCTATGTGAACGACCTGGTCTTACCTAAAAAAGATTATACTACAGACATGGGTTATACTTTTACCCGTGTGTTTCCATATAATAAAATGGTATTTTCAGTCTTATAAATTTAAAGCTTTTGAAACACATCAAAGTTTTTGGCGCCGCTGCCGGGGATTTCAAAGTTATTCTGTAATCAAACTTTTTTTAACATCCCCTCTTTTTTAAAAATTACCGTACAGTTTTTTGGCAAACTAACAAAAAAAATTCTCCTTTGGATGCATACACGTGCTTCCGACCTTGAACTAGTTAAACCATTACCTATACCTGAACGTACTCTGAATCGATGACTTCGTCGACGAAACAAAAGAGTTTCATTCGAACAAAGAAACAATCCACCTCAACACCCGAGAGTTGTCTACGCGCCAATTCTCGACATCAATTATTTTCGTCACTTTCTCGTTACTCTTCAAACCTCAATCCCATGGATGACGAACCCATATGGGCTACCGACGGTGTTGTCGCTCCGACTCCCGGTTTCGCAATCACCATTCCTGAAACCGCAAATGAATTTTCCATTAAAGGTAACCACTTGACTCTTATCAAAGGAAACTAATTCGATGGAAGAACCAAAACCGATCCTCTCAAGCACATTCAAGAATTCCTTGAAATATGTGATATGTTTAAATACAGAGACACCGAGGATGAAGTTGTCCGCCTGATGATGTTTCCCCTATCACTCACTAGAGAAGCAAAAACCTGGCTAGACGAACTTAACGAAGGAACTATCAAAACATGGGATGAACTTCGAACCAATTTCATTAGCCGATTCTTTCTCCCAGCTCTTTTCGATCGACTCCTTAGAGAAATTCGAGCCTTTTCTCAACATGAAAACGAATCTCTAACCGATGCTTGGCTTCGTATGAAGGAAATGCTCAGAAACTGCCATGGTCATAATCTGTCCAAGGGCAATATCTTCAAAATCGTTTACCACGGTCTTAACGAAATAACCCAAGAAGTTCTAAATGCCACATATGGTGGTATTTTCCTCTATAAAATGCCGAATCAAGTTTATCAGCTTCTTGAAGACAAAGTCTTACTCAAACTCGACTGGACTAAAAACCAAAAAACAAAATTATGGCCCGAATGGATGCCATGACCATGAAAATGGATGCTCAGTATAAAGAATTCCAATCTCGTTCAAAACAACCAAACCTTGACGATGATGACATACCCATGTTACGAGAAGAAGAAGCCAAATTTATGCAAACTTTTTGTCGTACTCGTTTTTACAATAATTACCGCGACCGTGATTCCAATCGTGATAATTGGCGTTCAAGCGGAAGAAACGATTACAAACGAGACAACTATCAATCTCACTCTGATGACAACCCCGACCTCCAAAAACAACTAAGCGATTTCATAAAAGCTCAACATTCGACCAATTGTTTTGTCAAAGATACTTTTATGGATCTCAATAACAAACTCGAAACAACAACCAAAAACCATCAAGCATTAATCCGAAGTCTCGAAGCTAAATTCGACAGACTTGCTGACAATCAATCTGGTCGACCTTTTGGATCTCTTCCCAGTAACATGCAACCTAACTCAAAAGGTAGTTTATCTAAACCTTACCAACCACCGCAAGCTCAAAACGAGCATGTGAATGCCGTATTTACACAGAGTGGTAAATCCTATGACCCACCAGTTAACCCAAATGATTAACATACACCTCAATCCAGACCTAAAAATCCAAAACCAGTCAAAAAAACACCGATACCCAAATCGTACAAACCAAAAATCCCGTATCCTCAACGCCTCAAAAAAGAGAAAATGGAAGCTCAATATGGAAAATTCTTCGATATGATCCGAGCCGTCCGTATCAACGTGCCTATTGTCGACGTTTTAGCCGAAAGTCCCAATTATGGCAAATTTCTCAAAGAACTCGTGAATAATAAACACAAAATTGAATAAATTTTAGCCGCTTTTTTGAGCGATGAAAGTTCTGCCATACTTCAAAACAAAGTTTTCTCTTAATTATGTTATTAGCATGTTTATCACATTTAAACACAATTTTGTCATCCTATACTCTTAAAGTAATTTTTCTTTTAAACACATCAATTTTAGCATGAGCAGTCGATAAGAATGGTCTTTCAAGGATCAAGGGGACTTTGATATCCTCGGGTATATCTAAAACAACAAAGTCTACTGGGAGACAAATTTATCGATACCTATTAATACGTTTGCAGCTATAACCTTGGGATGTTTTATTGTTCTATCAGCCAATTTAACGATTTATTTAGTAGGGGCTAATTTACCTAGACCTAGGTTGGTAAAGGTTGAGTAAGGCATAACACTTACGCTAGCTCCTAAGTCTGGTAAGGCTTTTCGAAACAAATATTATTAATATAACAAGGTATCAAAACTCTCTGGGTCTTTTTCCTTTGGAGGTAGAGAATCTTCAAGAATAGCCGAGTCATGCACGTTCATTGATGCTTCGATTTGGTACCCCATTCTCGGCCTTTCCATAAATACCCTCTTAAAATAAGTAGCAAATTTTTCACTATTCATCAATCCACTCAGTTCCTCCTTCTCTTCATACCTATCATCAATCAATCAATTTGGAAAAGGAATTATCGATTGACTTGGCTTGAAAAACTGCATTCTATTTTGTGGGCTCGATACGGCGTATTGGATAGGATCGATATGGGGTATTAAGGTCGTGTCAGCTTCAATAGTAGTCAAGATCGACTTGACATGATCTCTCGGGTTTATTTCAATTGAGCCATGAAGACTTCCAGATCCCTTCTCTTAAAGTACTTTGCTCATTTGTCCGATTTGAATTTCCAAAGCTTTGATCAAGGCTCTTTGATATCTAATAGCAGCATTCGTTACAGCTCGAATTTACTTGATCAAGTTAGAATTATCATCATGTCTTTTAGCAGATCCAGCCATAAACTTGGTCAGTGATTTTTCCATTGTTTGTCTTCGTTCTTGATACAAAGGATTTCCACTGTCTCTTTGGTAGAATCCTAGAGCAGCTGCTCTATATCTTCCTCCTTGAGGGAATGACACTCTAAATTAAGTGTAGTATGCTTCTTCAAATGTTTTACCTTCTTCTTTAAGTGGAAAATCCTTAGTGTAGTGGGGTCGTTTGCATGATTCACATCCTACTTGAGCAGCATACACCCTTTCATTCACTTTCTTAATATCCCTTCCAAAGTTGTTTAGTTGAGCTTAAATAACAACTAATCCATCAGAAGTGTCAGTACTTCTATTCCTAGTAGACGTTCCATTATGCCGTTTTTGATAATGATCAACCATGTCTTGGATGGCTTTCTTAGCATCAGCAGCCTTTAAAGATGGCATGGCACCTTTGAAATCAAGAATTTGTCTAGTAGGTACATCCAATCCCTTGTAAAACAAGATCACTTCCTGCATATCTCCCAAATAATGTTGAGGACATCTCAATAATAGTTCCTTGAAGCAGTTCGGGTAGGTGGACAATATTTGCTCAAAAACTTCTTCTTAAGAGTTTCCCAAGTATCAATTGAACCAGCTGGTTTATTCCTTAGACATCGACTTGCAGTTCCAGTAAGCGACTTAGGGAAGACTCGAAGCATTATTTGTGTTGGGTTTTAACAATTATTGACCAATTTAAATCATGAGTACGCAGCGGAAAACATATAAACATGTATAGAATAGATAATTAACAAATAAGAAGAACATGTACCTTTTAGCAATTAACGTAACCACCTTCTTGAATATACATGTGTGTATAAACCGAATACCACGTAATAACCACCCAAGATCTAAAGGTATATCTCTCTACTTCAACACACATAATACGTTCGTAGAAAACAATTAAGTATGCTAGTACTAGTAGTGATAAGCTAGAAAACCACCACGTAATCATAAAAATCAACAATTGAAAACCCTTGTGGTTTTACCCTTTGTCGAACCAAACACAAAACCGAAAACCCTTTGGTGTGGGTTTCGGTCGATCAAACTCAAAGAGGGAGAGGGAGAGAAATTTAGAGATTGGTTTTCAAGTTGTGTGAAACAATGAATCCCTACCTATTTATAGCCATATTACTTGGCTTGCAAGTTAGCCAATCCCACCTCCTTTGGGAGTGGGTTTCGACCAGTTTAGGGACAAAAGGAAACAAACTAAAGCTTTCTTTTTTCCCATTATTCCCATATATTAATCATTAAACTATTTAATAATTAACATAACTCTTGTTAAATATTTACTTTAATTATTTAACGCTGATGAGGTGTCATTTTATACACTTTTTCGGAGCCGTTTAACCCCTTAAATCGTGTTATTATGCCCAAAATAGGTACTTAATTGTTCCTTTTTAGGTATTTTGCATTTTGAAGACATTTGGAAGAAATACACGTGACTTGGGCTCATTTGGAGAAGAAACGGACAAGACTACGGACCTACACCAACATTGCTTAAGAATTTTTCCTCAAAAGCTAGAGACGGCGTCATAGATTACACGTGACGCTGTCACAAATCCTACCACGACGACGTCACAAGATGTTGCGATGGCGTCAGCCCGCACGACCCAGCCTAAGATCTAGAATATTCTTGTTACGACGGCGTAACGATTAACACGCGACGCCGTCACAGCGATTTTCCTATAAATACAAACCCGAAATTAGGGTTTTAAGTGTGTAACTTTAGAGTAAAAGAAAGGGACGAACCCTAGTTCGTTTAGCACCTGTTAGGGACGATTTTAGGGCCTCAAAACCCTATTGTACTTTCTTCAATTCATGTTTTAATCAAGTAAGATTATCTTAATCATTCAATATGTCTATGTGTTGTTTGATTCATTATTTTTCTTGCTTTACTTATAACATGCTTGGCTAAACCTTCTATTGTGTTTATTTATAATTGTATGAAACATAGGATGTAGATCTTAGTGGTGTTGCTTCTTGTAATGAATATGCATGTTAGGTCTTAGAAAACCAGCTTTTGTCTGTATCGTTGTTGATATGTCTAGGAAAACATGATTGTGTAGAAAGGATACCATCGGGTAACAGTCTTTATACTACCTTACCCCTTATATGGTTGATCCACTCTTAATATATTTCAAATGCATTTAATATACTCTTAGGGGCCTTGTAATAGTCTTGATACTACCTTACTTGTGCGTTTCCTTAACGAAATATTAAATAGACGGCGAGTTCGTGTAATTCGTTCTTGAATTAGGAAATAATTACATAGATCATCACAAGTGTGACAAAGCAACAACACTTGGATAAGCAATCTAGGGAGTAATACATGATTAAATAAACACAGTCTTTTATTATATCGTTATCACCAATAGTTCGATAATTATTTAGTTTAATAGCTAAAACTAACCAACCTCTCAAATATATGATTTTACCTGCTTTCATAAAATATAAAAACACAAAAATAATATTTTCTTAACCCTTAGAATTCTGTTAGACCGTGATCAAGCCTTTACAGCCTATTCTCCTAAAGAACGATAACAACCCCCGAGTCTTGCCTATACTACACTATAACAGTTAGGTACACTGCCTAGGGAGTTGTAAAACTTCTTGTTGAAGTCCTTACGACAAGCGCAATCAAGCTTTTGGCACCGCTGCATGGGGAATAGTTAGGTATTGATCATAGTTTAGCTTAGTTCTACTTACTTGAATCCTTTCAAGTAAGATTTAATTTCCGCATATTAGCTTTCTTGTAGTCTATTTGTTCTTTGTGTTATTTGTTTCGTAACCTATTCTCGTCAACCACCATAGGAGACGAGAATCCTATCCGCACTCTAGGAAACTACTCCAAACCTAGCTACGAGGGCTACATGATTACCATTAAGCTCCTTGTAGGGAACAATGTGGTACCTCTTCGATCCGACACCATCCGATTGCTGCAAAACGGATGCTCATTCCACAGATTTTGGTCCGAGAATCCAAACCAACACCTCAAGGATTTCCTTAAACTTGTAGACTAACTTGACCTTAACGGTGAAAATAGGGAAAGAACGCGTCTGCGTTTGTTTCAATTTTCCCTTCGCGATTAAGCTAGCAATTAGCTTGAACGTCTTCCAGCAGAATCCATCACTACATGGGAGGATCTTACTACCAGATTCCTTGCTCAATTCTTTCCACCGGGAAGGACCGCAAAACTCCACAATGATATCCTGATGTTCCAACAACATCATGGAGAATCTTTATCCGAAGCCTGGACTCATTTTAAGGACTTACTACAAAAATCCCTTCATCATGACATCGACCTTTGGCTCCAAGTCTAAATTTTTTATGACCATGTCAATCCAGTCACAAGACGAACCATTGACCAATTGGCCGGTGGCATAATTTTATGACCATGGCAAGCTCGTGACATAACGCAGAAGAATTCCTGGGCATTAATAGAGGACCTAAAGCCCCTCCTATACAACGAAAGTTGGAACGACCCAAGGGATTTCGCTAAGCCAATCAAGGTAATCGCTTTGCCTCAAGATGTCCCGAGTACATCCGACCGCTGTCTAATCGAGCTTGAAAATAAAGTCCAACGCTTGATGGAATCTCATCTTGCTCCAACACAACCTACCCATGTGAACAAAATCACTACCTCATGTGAGATCTGTAGTGGTCCCCACGACACTCAATATTGCATGGAAGACCCTGAACAATCCTTTGTTGAATACGCATCCTCGCGTACCGATGAAGCGAGAGGTAAGTGGTATACCTTCAAGCTCCAGCAAAACAATCTTGGTGACACCTACAATTCATCATGGAGAAGTCACCCGAACCTTAGGTGGAGACAAACTCAAAACTCTCAAAATAATTTTTCAAACCCACCTAACTAGTTCCAATCCAACGGTTCAAACCCAAACCGTTCCTTCAACAATAATCCTCAAAAATCAATCAAACCTTGAAGGATTGGTTTCCAACTTCATGGCATCTCAAGTCTCTAGACTATCCAAGTTTGAAGCCGATTTCAAACAACAGCAAAGCGAGATGACTAACAAAATCGACACAGTGTTGAAGGCCATCACCGATCGAATAGCGGGCACACTACCTAGCGATACGGTTAAGAACCCAAAACTGAGTACTACCGCAATTTTTGTCTGCTCGTTCTTACCCAACTGAAAATCCATAATGCTCAACCCACATCCATGGCTCAATCAATGCCATCATAATCTATCGCAAGCAGCCTGATGAATCCCAAGTTAACAAGCCTGACATAGAACATGAAGAAAAAGGCAACCTTGGAAACACCAACTCTAACCCACACCCACAACCTAATACATTAGCTTCCATTACCACAGAACAGGTACGAAAGCTAAACTCAATGCTTGAATCACTCAGATTAGTTCCTTGATCCTCCAATACGAAATTTTTTTTCTCTAAAGAGGATAATAAAGAAGTAATGTTCATCGAGATCATACGAGATGATGATGGACCTCAAAATGAGAGTCCTAATAAAGGTGAAGGGGCAACAACGGAAGGACCGACGGTAGAATACTTTGACACATTTCCAATTAGAGATGAGCTAACCTGCCATAAGTACCTTATGTGTGGCCCAATACCCTCAATATTATTATGAAACCCTATCAATACGGAAGGATGCCCCTCGAACCTCAAGATACCAAGCAACATTGGGCATGTTCATGTAGAAAAAGCCTACATTGACCTTAACTCCCCTCTAAATATCATGACCCGAATGATGTATAATTGGATCTTGAGGAGAAAACTCGACCCTAAGGAAAATGCAAATGGAGGAGTTAGCAATTTCACAGGAAGGATTAAAGGAATGCATGTCTTCGTAGGAAACTTCACCTATATCGTGGACTTCATGATTATTGAGGACATTAGCTCAATTATAGACCCTAGACTGTCACATGTAGTGCTAGGGAAACCTTTTGTGGAAATATCCAACATGACTCATGACCCACCCGAAGGAGTAGTCAGGTTCATCGACGGAAACGATGAAGTTGCCTATAAAATGCCCCATAAGATAGAACAATACAACTCTTTGTCAAACCTAGAAAAGGAACACATAAAATCGGTCTACCTTAAGAACAATGAGGACAAGAGAAGAGGAGTTGACTATGCGATGAATAAGATATTAGGGTTCTACAAGGAATGTTTAGAGTTAGGCCCTGAATACATAACTAGATTGGAAGAGGAAGGAGAAGTCATGTAAGGACGTGTGACTTCGAGTCTAGCTACAAGACTCGTAAAATAAAGAAAAATGATTTTTGGGAGGCAACCCAATATTTACTTTTATCGCATATTAGGAGTGTCTTGTGTGTTTTAATTCTTTACTATTTATTCTATCATGTTCGAACTCTATCTTGTAATCATATTTTGTATTGTTCTTAACATCGTCTTAATTTCAATCAAAGGTATTTTGCAAATAATAAGTGTATGGGAATCTATCCCGTTTTTAGAATCAAATTCAAACATGTTAAATGAATTGTTTAGATTAATTCGTGTCAGTTTTGAGTCATATGAGTAAATTGTCTAATCTTAGGTTTTATGCAGCTATTTGTACAGGAACTATCTTATGGAATCAAGTGCAGGAAATTTTTCATCAAAAACAAAAATTTCGTTTTCAGAGAATGTGGAGACGGCGTCACGATTTACACGCGACGCCGTCACCACAACACCTGTGATGGCGTCAGGATTCTCCTGACGGCGTCAAACGCCCAGGTCTAGAAAACTTAAAGTTTTTAATTATTTTTGAAAATAAAACTTGCATAACATTTAAAATATGTACTCCTCTGTTATAAACCTACAAAACCAATGCGTTTGACAATTCTCTCATCCTATCTTTACTGCTTTATCGAGTCTAACCCTAATTTCATAATTGTATAATTGTATATCGCACATTTTATGCTTGGTATAGTTGTCTTTATCTTTGATTACAGGTTATATTTGACGAGAAGAAACTTGGAAGTTCTTAGGAAGTTTCATTGGGTGATTCTTGGAGGACTATTTAACCAGTTATCACATGTTTCTTCTCTATCATTGAGCAAACCAGGGGAGTACTAGTTTCTTTTCCTTGTTTTCTTATCCCTTTATTCATTTTTATGGGTACCTTTATAGAACATTGGGGACAATGTTCAAACTTAAGTGTAGGGGGGAAATAAGCCTTAGAAACTATTCTTTCATTTGCCATTTGCTTTGTCCTTAAAATGATGGGTAATATATTAAAACATAGCATAAAAGGTAATTTTTACCTAAATTTAAATTTTTTTATGACACATACCGACGAAAACCGAATATTATTAGCGTCTCATGGATAGGAATTTATATTACTAGCACAAAAACCCTCAAATTCCACCCCAAAACGTGAGGTTCGCCCTTAGATATTATACCTTTAGCTTGTTCGAGTTAAAGAGTGAGCAATCATGTGTGTCTATTCCATCGTTACGGATGTGTATGTGTGGTTTTGTCACCTTTTCTGGAACATTGGTATTGGTTACTTTTGGATTATGAGAGTGTACCGGTAGTATATTAAATTCTAGAACTTGTTTTTGTGATGCATCCCGAGACCGCATAGTAAGTGTTAGGATTTGCGTGATAAGAGGCATTAGGATTAACCCATGTTTTAAAACCTGTAATTGTTATGATGGTCACATCGATCATATAACTATCGCACACCCTTGCCATGCACTCATTTTTAGTGCAGGATACCCCTAGTACAACCTTCCAAGCCTATCCTTTTTCACAGTTCTTGTAATTTTCTAGTTAAACCGGACTATTAATGAAGAACATTGTCACCCTTAAACCAATCATTACACCCAAATCGCCTTAGCCCACCTTGTATGTACTCACTTTTAGTACATTATTGTGTTTAACCCAAGTTAATTATTTGAATACACGGTTGCTGAGTCGTTATCCTTGTAAATACTGTTTTGGGACGATTGAGATTCATGGTAGTATTTATTTTGCGGAAGAATGGGGAAGAAAGGTTAAGTCAATACCCCCATATATTTGCTAGATGATCTCCATGTTATTTTGATCCACCTCAAATCGGGTCATTAGTTAGATTGAAAATATCGAGCATGTAAAAAACTCAAGTGTAGGGGTACGTGTTATAAACCCCAAGTGATGTATTATCTTAATCAAAAAAAGAGAGAAAAATAGAAAAGAAAAAGAAAAAGATTGATGTAGAGTTTGTATATCTTCGTTCGAGTCTTGGCTTAGCAACCAAACCAGCATGTATTCGTGTAAATAATTAGCTAACCCTTCCACTCCAAATTCACCCAAATGTATCCCATCCATTTCAGTTTCCATTATATGTTATCTTACACCTAAACCCCACAACCCTTTAAAAAACCTCTTAGATAGTAATGAATAATGCTTGCGCCTAGCGGTGGAGGTTTGATCCTTTACCAAGCCTATGATAATTTATATGCTATGACAAATAATGAGTGTTGATTTTCTGTTTCCCCCTTTTTGTTATAATTTTTTATACACCCGAGTGAAAGAGAGAATCCCAAACACTTATGTGAGGTGCTAGTATATACTTTCCGTGCTTTTAATTACGAGGTCTAGAAGGTTGTGTTATAAAATACTTTTAAAGAGTAGGTAAAATAACCCCTCATATTGTTATTGTCTAGATAGAAAAGCCTATTTGCTTGAGGATAAGCAAATCCCAAGTGTAGGGGTATTTGATTAGGTGTCATTTTATACACTTTTTCGGGGACGTTTAACCCCTTAAATCGTGTGTTTATGCCTAAAATATGTACTTAATCGTTCCTTTTCAGGTATTTTGCATTTGGAAGGCATTTGGAAGAAATACACGTGACTTGGGCTCATTTGGAGAAGAAACGGACAAGACTACGGACCTACACCAACATTGCTCAAGAATTTCTCCTCAGAAGCTGGAGACGGCATCACAGATTACACGTGACGCCGTCACAAATCCTACCATGACGGCGTCACAAGATGTCGCGACGGCGTCAGCCTGCACGACCCAGCCAAGATCTAGAATATTCTTGTCACGACGGCGTCACGATTAACACGTGACGCCGTCATAACGATTTTCCTATAAATACAAACCCGAAATTAGGGTTTTAAGTGTGTAACTTTAGAGTAAAAGAAAGGGACGAACCCTAGTTCGTTTAGCAGCTGTTAGGGACGATTTTAGGGCCTCAAAACCCTATTGTACTCTCTTTAATTCATGTTTTAATCAAGTAAGATTATCTTAATCATTCAATATGTCTATGTGTTGTTTGATTCATTATTGTTCTTGCTTTACTTATAACATGCTTGGCTAAACCTTCTATTGTGTTTATTTATGATTGTATGAAACCTAGAATGTAGATCTTAGTGGTGTTGCTTCTTGTGATGAATATGCATGTTAGGTCTTAGAAAACCAGCTTTTGTCTGTATCGCTGTTGATATGTCTAGGAAAACATGATTGTGTAGAAAGGATACCATCAGGTAACAGTCTTCATACTACCTTGCCCCTTATATGGTTGATCCACTCTTAATATATTTCAAATGCATTTAATATACTCTTAAGGGCCTTGTAATAGTCTTCATACTACCTTACTTGTGCGTTGCCTTAACAGAATATTAAATAGACGGCGGGTTCGTGTAATTCGTTCATGAATTAGGAAATAATTACATACATCATCACAAGTGTGACAAAGAAACAACACTAGAAGAAGCCATCTAGGGAGTAATACATAATTAAATAAACATAGTCTTTTATTATATTGTTATCACCAGTAGTTAGATAATTATTTAGTTTAATAGCTAAAACCAACCAACCTCTCAAATATATGATTTTACTTGCTTTCATAAAATATAAAAACACAAAAATAATCTTCTCTCAACCCTTAGAATTTTGTTAGACCATGTTCAAGCCTTTCCAACCTATTCCCCTAGAGAACGATAACAACCCCCGAGTCTTGCCTATACCACACTACAACGATTAGGTACACTGCCTAGGGAGTTGTAAAACTTCTTTTAGAAATCCTTACGACAACCGCAATCAACGCTTGTTAAGCTTATCACATAAATATATTACATTTAATATATTTATTATTAATTGTTTTACGTATTAACGTGTGCGTCCCCGTAGGTTTGAATAAATTTTTTGGACATATATTAATTTATGTGTACATAATCCAACAGCTCCCACTTGAACATGTATAAATAAAATAATAACATTGGTAAGCGTTTAACAACACGCTAATGCTCCCAGAAATATACGCGTGTGGTTTCATAAAGTCACAGATAAATGATTTATGTATTTACAATCCCTTTGTTTCCGTTATCGTGTTAAAAATGGTTATAAATTAATAGTCATTCAATTAATTAACGATTCTGTTTCTCGTATATATGATTAATCATGATTACCAAAAATCATTGAGACATATCTACATGAGTTTTTGGGCGCAGCCACGCATACATCTGATTAACCCTATGAGGGGCCCAGTGGCATCATACTTCAACTATTGAAGGAACAAATTATATATTGACTACAAGTGCCATGTCACATGCTTCATAATTAATTCTGAAATAACCCTTATTAGCTACCTTATTCAGGATAACTAGATCTAAATCAAGAATAATAATCCACATATGCAAGACCTACTTGCATCTCAAGTATAAGGATTTAGTAAACAAAATCACTTACAAGATTTACCTAATGACGTCGATCCATAAAATGATAATCTTGTTAGTTGGGGAAGTTCAATATTCATCTTATGAATATCATGTGAGATTGGCAGAAACATCCTTTAATATCTAAGATATCACCAATCACTCAGATTTGTCTTAATTTAACAATATTCCCATATTGTTAATCGACAACGGACTAATTTAGAATAATAAACATTATTCACGGATTAAACATGCAAATATAGGACACAATTTAAAATAAATATAACAAAATACCAAGTATCCTTATCATTAAATAAATTGTCTTAACATCCCTTATCCAAATACTAAACACAGATCTACATGAAACTACTAGCTAAACGAATTCCCATGCTCCTAGCATGTTGAGTAAGCTTTCCTTTAGATAAAGCCTTCGTAAAAGGATCTGCTAGATTGTCATCTGTGTGAACTTTAAGAAGTTTTATTTCACCCAGTTCAATACACTCGCGAACATAATGGTATCTTCTATGGTAGTGTCTGGCGCCCTTCTGAACCCCCAGTTCGTTAGCAAAATGAAGTGCGGCTGAATTATCGTAAAACATCTTAATAGGTTCGTTTATTATTGGTACTATACCAAGCCCTGAAATAAACTTCCTAATCCAAACAGCTTCCATCCCAGCTTCCAAAGCAGCTATGTATTCAGCTTCTATAGCAGACATTGCAGTAGTACTTTGCTTGGAGCTCTTCCAGTCTATTGCGCCTCCATTCAAAACAAAGACGTAACCTGTCTAAGATTTTGTATCATCTCTATCAGTTTCAAATCCACCATCTCAATAGCAATCAACTCGAAGTTCAGCTTCAGGATTTCCACCATAAACCAAGAACATGTCTTTAGTATTTCTTAAATACTTAAGAATGGTTTTCACAGCAGTCTAGTGTGGTTCTCCTGGATTCTGTTGAAAAGGGCTTGTTATATTTTGCGTGAACGCAACATCAGGTCTAGTGCATCTCACCGCATACATAATGGATCCTACTGCTGAAGCATAAGGAACATTCTTCATGCGCTTCACCTCTTTAGATGTTGAAGCACCTTGTGTTTTATTCAAGTCAAGTTTTTCTTTCATGGGGATGTAACCACGTTTGGAATTATCCATCCTATATATGTTCAAGATTCTATCCATGTAAGCACAATGACTTAGTCTAATTAATCGCTTTGATCTATCTCGGTGGATCTTGATTCCAAGAATAAATGCTGCTTCCACTAAATCTTTCATGTTAAAACACTTTCCAAGATATGTCTTTACACTTTGTAAACATGGAATATGATTTCCCATGATAATTATGTCATCGACATATAAGATGAGGAATGTAACATCACTCCCACTAGCCTTTTGATATACACATGGCTCATCAAGATTTTAAGTAAATCCAAACCTTTTGATTTCCTTATCAAATCTTTTATTCCAGCTTCTTAATGCTTGCTTAAGACCATAAATGGACCTTTGAAGCTTGCATACTTTTCTGGGATTATTGGGATCAACAAAACCTTCAGGTTGCACCATATAAATATCTTCATCAAGATATCCATTTAAGAAGGCAGTTTTGACATCCATTTGCCATATCTCATAGTCATAGAATGCCGCTATGGCTATAAGAATCCTAAAATCTCTAATCTCAACAACGGGTAAGAACGTTTCTTCATAATCAACCCTGTAGGTTTGAGTAAAACCCTTACTACAAGACGAGCTTTATAGGTGTGTACATTGCCATCCATGTCAGTCTTTTTCTTAAAAAGCCATTTGCTCCCAACAGTCTTACTATTAGGAGGAAGATCAACCAAGCCCCAAACTTGATTATCTTTCATGGATTGCATTTTTGCATTCATAGCATCGACCCACTTATCAGATTCCGGATCTAATATTGCAGCTTTATAGTTAGTGGGTTTATTAAGATCCCCCAAACTATGCTCCTCCACTTCTACATTTAGACATAAACGATCGGGAGCTCGATGTGTCCTTGCGGACCTACGAATGGGAACAACTTCCCCTTAAGGTGGTTCGAAACCTTCAACCTCCATAGGAATTTTGCTAGTATTTTTAGAAGGTGATGTATCTTCATCTTGAATTTCCTTAAGTTCTTTGGCCCTCCCACTGATTTCTTGAGACAAAATATTTTTCTCCAAGAATTCAGCATACCTTGCAACAACAATTTTGTTTTCAGGTAGGAAGTAGAAATAGTAACCCATCGTTTCCTTTAGGTATCCTATAAAGATACACTTAACAGATCATTGTTAGAGTTTGTCAGACGTATCTCTCTTCACAAGAGCCTCACAACCCCAAACCTTTAAGTAAAACAAATTAGGAACTTTTCCATACCATAATTCATATGGTGTCTTATCAACCTTCTTAGTTGGAATCATATTGAGAATGCGTGTAGCAGTCTCCAGAGCATAATCCCAAAAGGATAATGGCAGAGTTGTAAGATTCATCATTGATCGTACCATGTCTAATAAAGTACGATTCCTCCTTTCAGACACCCCATTGTGTTGTGGTGTATATGGAGGTGTAAGCAGTTGAATAATTCCACAAGCTTTCAGATAATCTTTAAACTCTTGACTAATATATTCGCCTCCTCGATCTGATCGAAGTGCTTTTATAGTCTTCCCGAGTTGATTTTCCACTTCATTCTTAAACACCTTGAACGTTTCAAAAACTTCATGTTTATGTTTAAGTAAATAAATATAGCCATAACGACTATAATCATCCGTAAAGGTAATGAAGTAGTTAGCACCTTGTCTTGACACATGTCTAAGTGGACCACTGATGACATCAAATAATGTCACTTTTATAGCATCATTTATCCCATGTAAATAACCCATTTTGTATAGTTATTGCAAGAATTGGTACTTAATCATTTATATTTGAGATTTGCAGTAATTATGGAGTACTTTGTGAAGATTAGCTAAAAAGCATGCATTCTGGAGTTTAAACGAAGAAATATGAAGAAACTGATTCAGACATCCAATACGTCGTATCCATCAAGGAAGATACGAAGTATCTGTGCCTGCATTTCATAAGAAACCATGAAAAAACAAAGTCCAATACGCCATATCCAGGAAACTTCCATACTTCGTATTCAAGATAAAGAAATAAAATATTCTGGAAGATATTCAACGTGGTCCCTACTCCAAGAAACCCCCAATACTTCATATTGACCTCAACCAATACGCCGTATCGACCAAATTCCAAATAGTAAAAATAGAAAACCTAAAAACGGGTTAATAGTGTGCTCGATCATATTTTCGATACCTTAACCACAAAAGTCAATTTTCAGAAGACAAGAAGAGCAGAAGAGGTCAAGCAAAACTATTAATTCCATAGGAAACACTTTGTAATCTCCTATACTCTAGTAATTGTTCGATTTTTGGTATCATTCGTTTAACTTGGTTAGTTTACCTTGGTTGAATTATTACTTTTGTATTGATTATGATGATTAAGGGTTAATACCCTTGGGTATTAGCCATGATTATGAAGATTTAAATGTTTGGTTTGTTTATATCGAATGCTTAATTTATCGTTGATTGCTTGTTTATGTTTATTAATTCATACTTGTTTACGTGCTTTTGTATACGACCTACCATTCAACTGGATCTAGTGATACTGACCAAGTTAGCTAGATGCCGGGATGGCTCTCCTTATAGTGATTTATATATCTAGATCAATAGGATCACAATTAATGCCTTATCTTTACCTTTGGGATATGTGAACAAGTTAGACTAGCAGGTGACCTAGGATCAAAAAATAACGTACTGATTTCTTTGGTAAAGACTTGGACAGTAGACTACTATAATATAAATTGCCATTAAGCAGTAAGTGGGTAAAGTCTCTATGAGCTAGGGTTTAATAAGATCACCATTATTAATCACCTAAGATAGATTATAATCAGCAAATAGGATGCTTTATAAGGATACGTTTAATTGTGACAGAATTCTACGTGTCTAGGATTTTGGAAGAAGTCCCGCCTAAATCTTGGAATGATATGCCGCCTCGAGATAAGCACTCATTGCACTAAATAAACATACCAACGTTTTAATTGGATTAATCATAGTTAATACAGTTTTCTATTATTTGGCTTGACCGCTCTTCTATCTTTTGTCTATATGCTTGTGTGTGTTATTATGTTTTAAATTGATCTAAGTTACCACAAACCTGTGCTAATCTCTCAAACTGAAAACCCCCCTTTTATCCGTTAGAATTAGGACTAACATAGGTTTAACTTAGGTTTAACCTAGAATAGAATTAACATAGTTTAGTTAACCAAAATATTGATAGAATAATAGATTTTGTTCTCGCTCTTAGTGATCGACACCCTACTTACCAACGAAACTACATCTGATCGGGTACACTGCCGTTAAATTGTTGTTTTAGGTAAAGTCGGTAAAATATACATGTAAAACTTGAACATCATAAAATACCTACACACAACGACACATCAAGTTTTTAGCGCTGCTGCCAGAGAGTGAAATTGTAAATCTTTATTTTTATTTGATATTTTGGTTTTTAACCTTATATTAACTTAACCCCTAGAATTAGTGTAATTTAGATTAATTAGTGTAATTTAGATTCGTGTAAAATTTTGTATATTTGTTTTTAATTGTTTGCTTGCATATTTGTTTGTGTGTTTATTTTGTTTGTTTAATTGTTTTCTATACACTGTTCTGGTCGATAACTCGATACGACGTATTCACCTTAATTAGATACGGCGTATCTAACTTTCTTATCCAATACAGCGTATTCATTCAGCAGACTGATATGGTGTATTCAAATTCATTGAATACGGCGTATCGATCATCTGATATAATAGCGGAATCATATTTTTCGTATTTGATTTCCGTGCTTGATTTTCTGTGTTTTCTTTCTCCCGGGCCTATCCTACTGATTGTTTATCCTCTGTTTCAGGTAATGCATGACAAGGAGTTCAACAAAGGAACTATTTACACCTTTCAAAGATCCGGAACGAGAATTTTGCTCATCTAGGAAGCTTTTCAAGACACTAAGTCTTGACGAATCAAGATCGCCTGTGTTCGATCTATTTTCTAATCTAGAAGAAAATTCCGAGGAAGATATTACAGAAACAATGACGGAAACCATGGAAGAATACATGAGCAAAACCCGAGCTGACTATGGATCGGGTGTCACTAGGCCTAAAATCGATGACAAATATCACTTTGAAATAAAAGGCCAATTTCTCAAAGAACTACGAGACAACACCTTCAGCGGTTCGGATCATGAAGATGCGAACTAACATATTGAAAAAGTTCTTAAGATTGTCGATTTATTTCATATTCTAAATATAACTCAAGACCAAATAATGCTTCGATCCTTCCCTATGTCCCTAACTAGAGCCGCGAGTCGTTGGCTACGAAACAAACCATCTGGTTCGATTAAAACTTCGGAAGATCTAAAGGCAAAATTTCAAAGCAAGTATTGTCTACCTGCTCGAACTGCAAAGAAAATGGAGGAGATCAATAACTTTTAGCAAGAACCCGATGAAACCCTTTACCAAGCATGGGAAAGATTCAAAGAACTTTTAATGAAGTGCCCTCAACACTACTTAACGGAGATGTTTGAGGTGATCTTGTTTTATAATGGAATGGAAGTTTCGACTAGACAAATTCTTCAATCCAAGGGAGCCATACCAACTAAGACAGCTGCTGATGCAAAAGTAGCCATCCAAAAGATGGTGGAATATTCTCAAAAATGGCACAACGGAACATCTAGAATAAGAAGTACTAAGACTTCTGATGGATTGACTGCCATCTAAGCACAACTCGATAATCTTGGAAGAGAAATCAAGAAGGTTAATGAAAAGGTATATGATGCTCAGGTAGGATGTGAGCAATGTAAAGGACCCCACTACACCAAAGACTGTCCACTTAAAGAAGAAGGAAAAACCCTCGAAGAAGCTTATTATACTCAATTTGGTGTACCTTTCCAACAAGGAGGGCAATATAGAGCAGCAGCTCCGGAATTCTACCAAAGGAATAATGCAAACCCTTTGTATCAAGAACGGAGACAATCAATGGAAGAATCACTTAGCAAGTTTATGAATGAATCATCAAAGAGACATGAAGAAAACTCCAATTTGATCAAGGAAATTCGAGCTTCCACTAACGCTGCTATCAAAAACCAAGGAGCCTCGATTAAAACTTTAGAGATTCAAATCGGGCAACTGAGCAAGGTATTATAGGAAAGAGGATTTGAAAGTTTGCCTAGCACTGATGAAACAAACCCGAGGGATCATGTCAAATCAATCTCGACTACTATTAAAGCTGATATGACACCGATACGCCGTATCGGATCATCCCAATATGTTGTATCGGCCCAACAGAACAGTAAGCTGATGTTTGAGACAAGACAAGCGACTATTCCGTTTCCCAGTTGTTTGAATGATTATTACTGTGATGAGAAGAAGGGATCGTATGGACCGCAATACTTGGATGCTTACTCTTATGGAGCTACACGTATAGACGATTCCATACCTCGAAAGGAGAAAGACCCAGGAAGTTTCACTTTACCCTGTTATATTAATAATGTTTGCTTTAAAAATGCCCTTGCTGACTTAGGAGATAGCGTAAGTGTCATGCCTCTTTCAACCTACCTCAATCTAGGTTTAGGCAAATTAGCTCATACTAAGTTGACAGTTAAATTAGCAGATAGAACTGTCAAACATCCAAAGGGAATTGCTAAAAATGTACTAGTAGTTGGTAAGTTTATTTTCCCCGTAGACTTCATAATTCTAGATATGCCTGAGGATGTCAAAGTGCCCTTGATCCTCGGAAGACCATTTTTGTCTACAGCCCATGCTAAGATTGATGTGTTTAAAAGAAAGATTACTTTGAGGGTAGGGGAAGAGAAAATTATTTTTAAAATCAATAAACCTGCTAGTAGTTTGATTAAGAGAGTCTATATATTAAGTTTAAGAGAACGTATGGGACTTGATTTGGAAGCTAGACTAATAGGAGAAACTTTGGTGTTAAATAGATCGTTAGACCCTTTATATGGAAATTATATCAAATTAAACGATCTTAATGTACGATTAGAACTTAAAAGATATTAAGTTTATGATTTGATGCCTACCATTGAGAAAGGTGAGGTAGTTAATAAACACATGATTGAGGAAATTAAAGCTATGACTGATAATAAAATTGGTTAGCAAAATTTTTGAATACCCTAGTGCTTATGACCAAGATGAGAAGATCCGTATTGATTATGCCTACAACTTAAAGTTTCCATGCATGATAGGATTTGAGCTTGTTCATGCTAATTTCTTCCCTAATTTTCCTATTAATTTCATGTCTAAGAAGTTTTATAACTTAATAATGAAAGAAAAAGTAGAATTCATAGGAAGGAATGGGTTAGGAAACTTTGCTAATGTGCCAATTTTTATTGGAAACTTTTATGTTATTACTGATTTTACAGTTGTAGAAGACCGCAATAGGAATTATGCTAAACTCCATTTGTATCAATGGACGGAGACTAATCTATTGGAAGAACACCTAGCAAGTTCTATGAATGATTCTTCAAATATGCACAGTGAAATCCGCACACGCAACCTCAATTTGCTATCAAGGACTATTTGCAAGCCTGCCCCCACCCCTCCACTCAACGCTGCCCTATCAAAATAACCACACCGGTATCCCCTCGCACCTTAAACAACCTCGTTGCCACGATCCTCAACACTCGCCGCCCCCGCCGTACCTCCGAGCACAGACCGTATCTATCCCAGGATCTAGAGGATTCTGCCAAAGTTTCGCCCTATCGCAACTGATCGAACACACTGACCCGCGGATCATGCGCCTCTCACTAACATAAACAAAACCCCACAACCAACCCCCATATACCCATCCTCCGCACTCACTATTCATAGCTCCGGTCTACTGCACCACCGCATCACCGCCCGATCTGTGATGTCTCATCCCAATATGTTGTTTAATGGCCAATATGTAACAAGTATTAGCTGTATGTTTGTATGGACATAGACTCATATAGCGACTTATTTCGTTTCCCATTGTATTTTGTTTGAAGGATTATTAAGACTTGATGTAGGAAAATATGGTTTAGTTTCGTTTGTTACCGTCGAAAATATATTTGGATGCCATCGCTCCTCACTCTTTCTGGCACCGCTCCCCACAACGTCCATACGCACGCATTCCCTTACCTCGAATAGCCGACGAAAAGCATCCCCAGGATAGTTCTCCTCTCTTCACACCTGTTCATATTAATCAATGTTTGCTCTCTGACAAACTCGCCCTTCACTGACCTCCCCCCCCCCCCCCCCTCTAGGAGACTAGACAGTAAGTCGTCTATGCGCCTCCTTTCTAACTCCTTTAATTCTACTGAATTCTATGTTTGGCATAAATTAGCTCATACTAAGTTGACAGTTAAATTAGCAGATAGAACTATTAAACATCCAAAGGGAATTGCTAAAAATGTACTTAGTAGTTGCGTCAAGTTTTATTTTCCGTTTTAGACATTCATAATTTCTAGTTATGTCCTTAAGGATGTCAAAGTGCCCTTGATCCTCAGAAGACCATTTTTGTCTACAGCTCATACTAAGATTTTGATTGCTGTTCTAAAAGAAGAATTACTTTGAGCCGGTAGGCGGCAGATATACAAGCAAACAATTATTTGTAAAATCAAATACAACCTGACTAGTACGTTTGATTAAGAGAGTCTATATATTAAGTTTAAGAGAACGTATGAGACTTGATTTGGAAGCTAGGCTAATGGGAGAAACTTTGGTGTTAAATAGATCGTTAGACCCTTTATATGGAAATTATATCGAATTGAACGATCTTAAAGTACCATTAGAACTTAGAAGAGATCAAGTTTATGATTTGATGCCTACCATTGAGAAAGGTGAGGTAGTTAATAAACACATGATTGAGGAAAGTAAAGCTAGGACTGATAATAAAATGGTTAGCAAAATTTTTGAATACCCTAGTGCTTATGACCAAGATGAGAAGATTCGTATTGATTGTGCCTACAACTTAAAGTTTCATGCATGATAGGATATTGAGGCAATTTAGATTCATGCTACTCTCTGTGCCGCATGTGTAGTGTACTTTCCTTCTTTCTTGTCGCGTCTCTATATTCACCTCTTCATCGTGCTACTGCTAAGTTTTATACTCCTCTGTAATTATGTTAGTTGAGATAAGAGCAGAGAGAAGTAGATATTTATGTGGAAGGAACTAAGTTCGGAAACTTTGTATATGTGTGACTCTCAATTTTTCAATTGAGCCTCAACTTTCCGTCTCGCCGCTATTAATAGATTTTACAGAGATTGTAGGAAGATTATAGATTTCTGTATCTTGAATGAAGGAATTGGATAAGTAGGATAGTGAGTGGAGAACCTCTTATTGTCTTTAATCTTGCGAAAGTGTGGTGATGAGAAACTAGAGAGCTCTCGATGAATCATTACTATCTCCACGAGAGGATGATAGTGTAAAAAACATTACCACCATTGTGCCTCCGGTTTAATCCTGTGAGGTTTCTCAGTACAGTCCTACTTCACAGGACGTAATAGTAACATGCACAAGATCCACCATTACTGAAGTAGTGAACAAGCTAAGCTGAATAGGAATAACTCACTCCCCATACTCCAAAAGCTGAAGGGTTTCTCAGAAAGGCAGTTTTAAACACTGTAGAACACTGAACTTTATCCACAGAGATCCAAAGATGGAGAACAGAGCTAAACACAGCGAGGGAGCTTAGTTGAGAAGCGAACAAACATGTTAGTGTAGATGGTAAATAGTGGCTGAAGAACACAGTATTTAATTTTTTTCTCACTCGTAAAGACGAATAGACTGAGACGAAGTTCGCTTCCCGAGAGACAACCCGGAGAGTTTTTATTAATTTACTTTATAGAGTTTGTCTTCCCAGACATCAATACGGCGTATCTGTCCACTTCTCACTATCGCGTTTCGATAAATGAAATGCTCTCGCGTAGATTAGATTTCCAGTGTCGTTGATTTTATGATGACCAAGGAGAATGTAGTTAAGATCGCTCGTCTCAGACTAAGTGCGTCTTGAATACGCGCATTCTACGCACAATCTGCTTGGTCAGAGTGTTTCATTGTGCAGTGATCCATGGCTCGTATAGATGACTTGTAGATCAGGTTTCGTGCCTCGCTCTGGAGAGAATCAAGAGTGTATAGTGATGAAGTGAATATAGAGACTCACTGGCTGACTCACCTAGTTCCTATTTTCGCTCTCTTTTTCTATTCAATGATGGGGTAGATACGCGCTACGCTATGTGCTATACTCGAATAACGTTGTTGCATGGTTTTCAGCGGTGATTACTAGTAATGACAAGGAGACCCCATTACGCGTCGCGCATACACATAATGTGGACTCATCCGCCGATACCATAGTTACGGTGTGGTGATACCCCCCTGCGCTCGACGAGATTTTGGACTCGTTCACTCTCGCCTGCACTCCATGACTCCACCTCTCAATAGGGCTCGCTCACGCTTCCCGAAGTGTCTCAATCTTCATGGCGAGTTTCCACGTCCCTCTTATTATTCTCCCTATGTTTTACGTTTAATGTCCTCCGTATTTTCACGTTGTATAATTTAAGTGGGGAGGTGGGAATTAGAACGTTACTTGTCCTATTTTTCACATTAAAATGCTTAAATTATGCTTAAATTTAAAAAAATTCGAGCATACTTTTGTGAAATTACTAGTTACATAACCCTTATTAGATATTGTGAGGATTCAGCCTTATCCGTTTCCTAATATTTACCTAAATTCCACAAAAATATGAGTGTGCCGGTGATGTTGTAGACTTTAGAACTTGGCTTGGTATATCTATTCGAGACCACAATAATGAGTACTATGGATTTAGATGGAGTAACTTGTTTAAATTGGTAAATTTCTAGGATTACACCCAAAAAGCCTATATATGTTATGTTATTTAACTAACTACACTGATTAGTTAACCCTCGTATAAACCCTTTGTTTACTCTCATTTTAAAAGTAAGATACCCCTAGAAAAACCAGTAGAGTCAATCCTTTAGGATAACACCAATTATTTGTTTCGTTACACCTTTACACCTTAGCCTACCCTGTTAGATTAAGTCCATTTATCAGTTGTTAGTTGCTTTAAGTGTAAAGTATGTATTTCCTGTATCTTGTGTCATTTTGTATCTCTAGTATGGTTGGGAAAAACTACACATTGCAATGGGAATGTAAAAAGTAGTCAAAACTCATGTATTTATACTACCATCACAATTATTGGTACGTCCGAAGAATAAAGAATTATGGAAGAAATTATCCGGAGCTATTATGATCGTGAAGATGGTGAAATTACATCGAGATTCGTAGTTTAGTATGAAAAAAACAAAAAAATAGAAAATTGCTGCAAAAAGAGGAGGAAATTCTGAAGATAGTCGGTTCATAAAAGCTTAAACCGATGGTATTATTTGAAGGATCGATTATTCGTTGATACGTGGTTATAAATCAATGATGTAAAGTTTTGTATAAAGTGGTAGATATCACCACTTGTCTTTGTAAAAGTATGTATAGTATGGATGATTGAGAAGTCGACCGTTACGGGAATGCCAAGTTAGGTTGTTGATTTATGACGAAGACGTTTGAGTAGATATTTATGAGTCATTATCATGGGAATGGTCAGGAAAGTATCTAGAAACTTGTACCTTATTTGTTTGGACTTAGTCAATTTGTTTTGTAAATTTTTATTTAACAACAATTATTTCCCTTTCCTAATCTCTATCCTTAGGTCTTAATCGAATGAAGATGCGAGCAATCACATGTGTCTATTCCGTCGTTACGGCCATGTATGTGTGATTTTGTCCGCCTTGTTGGTTTATTACTTTTTGAAAAAGGATTAGAAGATCCATACCCTATATCACTACTAGTCCTACTCTTTAGCCTATTCGAGTTGAATGCAGTCATATGTGTCTATCCCATCATTATGGGTGTGTATATATGGTCTTTATCACCTTTTCTGGAATATTGGAATCGGTAGAGACTAGAAAGAGTGATCAAACCCTTTAAGCCTTTTATAAACCCAATTTACCTTTATAAACTTGTTACTCTTTAGCTTAGTGATGGATATGTATATCCTTGCCAAGCCTATGATAGAATAATCGTCACGACCGAGCAATTGAGCGAAGTAGTTACAGGTTACCACATAGATTAGTTGAATGATTTGAGTGTTTTCATCTTCCTATTTCATGAGGTGTTTGGTTGTGCACTAGTAATTAATCAAATAAATGCTTAACGAAAAAATCATTAAGGATACATTTTCATAAATTTCTAAAGGCTACTTGAGGACAAGAAAGGATTCAAGTAGGGGATATTTTATGACATCAAATAACATTACTTTTATAGCGTCATTTATCCCATGTAAATAACCCAAAAGGATACTGGCAGAGTTGTAAGATTCATCATTGATCGTACCATGTCAAATAAAGTACGATTCCTCCTTTATAACACCCCATTGTGTTGTGGTGTATATGGAGGTGTAAGCTGTTGAACAATTCCACAAGCTTTCAGATAATCTTTAAACTCTTGACTAATATATTCTCCTGCTCGATCTGATCGAAGTGCTTTTATAGTCTTCCCGAGTTGATTTTTCACTTCATTCTTAAACACCTTAAACGTTTCAAAAACTTCATGTTTATGTTTAAGTAAATAAATATAGCCATAGCGACTATAATCATCCGTAAAGGTAATGAAGTAGCTAGCACCTTGTCTTGACACATGTCTAAGTAGACCACTGATGACATCAAATAACGTCACTTTTATAGCATCATTATTCCTATGTAAATAACCCATTTTGTATAATTATTGCAATAATTGGTAGTTAATCATTTATATTTGATATTTGCAGTAAATATGAAGTACTTTTTGAAATTAGCTAAAAGGCACGCATTCTAAAGTTTAAACGAAGAAATATGAAGAAACTGATTTTGTCATCCAATATGCTGTATCCATCAAGGAAGATACGGCGTATATGCGCATGCACTTCACAAGAAACCACTAAGAAAAAAGTCTAATAAGCCGTATCTAGGAAACTTCCATATGCTGTATTCAAGATAAAGAAATAAAATATTCTAAAAGATATTGAGCGTGGTCCCTACTCCAAGAAACACCCAATACGCCGTATTGACCTCAACCAATACGCCGTATCGACCAAATTCCAGACAGTATAAACAGAAAACCTAAAAACGGGTTTTCAGTATGCTCCATCATATTTTCGATACCTTAACCACAAAAGTTAATTTTCAGAAGACAAGAAGAGCAGAAGAGGTCAAACAAAGCTATTAATTCCATAGGAAACACTTTGTAATCTCCTATACTCTAGTAATCGTTCGATTTTTGGTATCATTCTTTTAACTCGGTTAGTTTACCTTGAACCCCTTGGTGTGGGTTTCGGTCGATCGAACTCAAAGAGGGAGAGAGAGAGAAAACTTTTAGGATTAGTTTCTTGGTGGTGAATCAAATGATCCTAAAACCTGTATTTATAGCCATAATTACTTGGCTTGCAAGTTAGCCAATCCCACCTCCTTTAGGAGTTGGTTTCAACCAGCCTAGGGACAAAAGGAAACAAACTGAAGCTTTCCTTTTAGCCATTATTCACATATATTAATTACTAAACTATTTAACGATTAACATAACTCCCGTTAAATATTTACTTTAATTATTTAACGCTCGTTAAGCTTATCACATAAATATATTACATTTAATATATTTATTATTAATTGTTTTACGTATTAACGCGTGCGTCCCCGTAGGCTCGAATAAATTTTCCGGACATATATTAATTTACGTGTACATAATCCAACAATTTGATCTTGAGTCACGTCATGAATATGAAATAAGTCAACAATCTTAAGAACCTTTTCAATGTGTTCATTAGCATCTTCATCCGTTCCACTAAAAGTGCTATCACGTAATTCTTTGAGAAATTGACCCTTCAACTCAAAGTGAGCTTTTTCATTAAACTTAGGCCTAGCAATACCCGAACCATAATCTTCTCAGGTCTTAGTCATGTACTCTTCCATAGTTGGTTCCCCCAGGACTTATGTTTCTTTTTCTTTAAACTGGTCTTTGGGATCAGAAAATAAATTGAATTCCAGTGAACTCAAATAGTCAAGACTGCGTGTCCTGGAAAGCTTCCTCGATGATCAAAACACTCGTTTAGGTTCCTTGTAAGGTGTAACGAGCTCTTTGGTAGAACTCCTGTTCATGTACTACGTGAAACAGATGATAAACAATAAGTAGGATAGGCTCAGGAGAGAGAGAAAATACAAAAAACTATAAACGAGAACGGAATATGAAAGATACAATCTGCTGCTGTTATCAAATGATCGATATGCCGTATTCATTGACTAAATATTCCATATTGATCTGTTGAACAGAATACCCTATATTGATTTCAAAAGTATGATACGCTGTATTCAATGAACTGAATACGCAGTATCGGTTATTCGATCAAAACAGGTACGAAAACAAAAACTATGCAGAAAAATAAATATGCAAAATTATACAATGCCGAAATAAAAATCAAACACACAAACAAACAAACTAAGATGAACGACCCTCACGCCACAATAAAGACTCAAAAAAAATTAAAATTTTACACTAACCTTAGTTAGGTTAAAGCTAAACTAAAAATACTAATAAAAATAAGAATTAAACAATTTACTCCCCGGCATCGGCGCCAAACACTTGATGTGTCGTTGTGCATAGGTAATATTTATTATCAAGTTTTATTATTTATATTTTGCCGACTTTACCTAAAACAACCCTAACGGGCAGTGTACCCGATCAGCTATAGTTTTGTTGGTAAGTAGGGTGTCAATCACTAAGAGCAAGAGCGTGAACTCCTAATTTTATCAATATTTTAGTTATCTATGTTAGTCCTAATTTATTCTATGTTATACCTAAGTTAAATCTAAACTAATGGCAAAAGGGGGGTTTTCAGCCTGAGAGACTGGCACGAGTTTTGGTTTACCTAGACTGAGATTGGGCGATTAACACATACAAGTTGAAAATTAGAAGATAGACTAGTAGTCAATCCTAATGTAAGGAAAACGTACTAACCATGTTTAATCTAATAAAATGCAGGTTTTAGTTTATAAGTGCAATGATTGTCTTGTCTCGTTGTTGATATATCATTCCTAGATTTAGGCGGTATTTCATGGTGTAGGGACCACGATTATAATATTCCAGAGTTCAATACGCCTAAATCTAGGAATGCCGTATTGAACTCTTTCAATACGGCATACTCGGGTTTTTTGGCGTAGGGACCACGATTATAATATTCCAGAATATTCCAATACTCAATCTTCGATACGGCATATAGGATCTCTTGTATACGACGTATTGGTCTTTATGTCTTCGTGGTTACTTGTGAAGTCAAGGCACAGATACGCCGTATCTTCTTGTTGGATATGGCGTATTAGATGTCAGATTAGTAGACTTTAAGATTTCTTCATTTAAGCTCTAAAATGCTTGCCTTTTAGTTAAACTTCACCAATTGCTCCATATTTACTGCAAATAACAAATATAAGCAATTAAGTATCAATTCATGCATAAATAACATAAAACGAGTAATTTAGCATACATTGTACTCTTTCATGACAAAACCCAAATCTGTATTTTCCAGTTGGTGGTGGGTTTTGCGGTGGTTGTCTGGTGGTAGAGGGTGGTGATGACGAGGAGAAGGAGTATGTGTGGTGCTGATGGTGGTGGCGGCATGGTGGTGGTTTTTTTAGAGAGAGTTTGTGTGGTGGTGGGAAACATAACCTTGAACAACTACTAACTAGAAAATATAGTATTTCCAAAATAATGTAATGTTAAAGAAACGTGATGTGAAAATATGTGAAAGTGACGTGGATTTAAAAAGCGTGATGCGGAAATATAAAAAAGTCAACATGACCGGTTTGATCGGTAACACAATGAATAAACCTGCTGATAGTGTATAATGACATTTTTGCAAGTTGAGTATGAAAAATGAGACTGAGAAAAAAGTCCATGGTTCATAAATGGTGTTTACCCTAACTTTTAGTATTAAAACGGATATTACAAACTTACATAATACAAATTTATAGTTGTAAATTTAATCATTAACATTTAATTTTTACTAAGTTAAAATGAATAGAATTATGGTATGTATATTTGTATTAATATATTTTGTGGAAATTTAAAACACATTCTTTTAGAACAAGCAGTAAGCCGTCAAATACCGACTATCATTTCATATCGCTAAAAGTTTAAGATACGACAAAGAGTGCATATTTAGTATCCCGATGCTTTGCTCGGATACCATACTATTAGAATTTAATTAACAAAAGGCCATTGAGTAAAAACTATATCTATCATCGTAATCATCTCAAAATTAAGATAAGTTTAAACGGAAAAAATATAAACAGAAAAATAAAAAAAATCAACCTCACATGTACATTAGTTATTTGTGTTAGCCCGTAATATTTAGATTGTGTTATAGTTATTCTTGTAATGGGCTCAAGCCCAAGTCTAGATCCTTCCTTTGTGATGTATATAATGTACCGAATATTGGCATAATAAATCATAGATTATCGATCCTAATATCTCTCACATGTTATCGAGTCAAACAAACCGATCCTAACCCTACAATATTCACCGATCTCCGTCATCTCACACCACAACCCTAACTTTTTTTCAGTCGTTTTGTTCTTCTGCCACGTGCTCAGGTCACGTACGTTTCTTGAAGTGCAAGGTCACTTCATTGTTACCTTCGTGCTAAGGTCATGAGGTTGTTTACAACGTGCTTAGGTCACGTTTTGTTTTGTGTTAATCGTGCTAAGGTCAAGATTGTTCTCGCTAGTGCATAAGTCACGGTTTACTGTTGGATTGACCTCCTTCTGTTTCATCAACATTCATAAAACCCTAAAACCCTAAAGTCACTAAAACCCTCATGTACAGATTATTATTTGTGGATTGTTCTTGGCTTGTGATTTGTTATTATTGGCTAGCTACTGTTCACGCACAAGTTATACATTCTTTTAATTATGTTGGCCAAATTTATGGTTCATGGAAAACCTACTGTTGTTCCTAATGGTTACAATTCCTCAATGGCATTTCATACGCATCCTACTGGTCCACCAGGGTTCACTAACCCACCACAGGCCCAACCGGCCCATTACATACCAACCCAACAGTGGTGTATACTCAGGCCCCTTTTATTTATCATCCAACCCAGTTTGGTTATCAGCCTACTAGAATAGGCCCATCGGGTCAGCATGGTCAACCGGGTCAGACCAGTTCGGGTTAACAGGTTCTGGGTCAACCGACTAATTTGGGTCAACTTTCGGGTCAAGAGACGGTTTTTCCGCATGCGTTTAGCACCATGACACTTCAAGATCATACCATGGGTGCTTGGAATATGGACATAGGTGCAAGTTCTCATCTTAATAGCTCGGTTACTAGTCTTAATACTGTTTTTAATACTTGTATGTATTTGTCTATCTTGGTTGGTGATGGTCACTCCATACCCGTTACCAACATGGGTCATAGTATTTTGCCAACTCCAACTAAATCTCTTCACTTAAATAATGTTCTTATCACCCCTCATATCAAGAATTTAATATATGTTCGTCAATTTGTTCGTGACAATAATTGAACTATCGAATTTGATGCGTTTTGTTTTTTCGTTAAGGATTTCCTGACGCGTCGGGTGCTTCTCCAATATGATAGCACAGGGGATCTTTACCCAGTCACAGCTCCATCTCTTATCCATCATGCTTTCCTTGTTAGTCAACATACGTAGCATCAACATCTTGGACATCCAGGGGGTGAAGTGTTGCGTCGTCTTGTTTCTTCTAAGTTTATTTCGTATAATAAAGAAAAGCCTCCCGTTCTTTGTCATGCTTGTCAGCTTTGTAAACACGTGAGACTTCCCATTGTCAGCTCTAGTACTGTGATTAGCTCTTGTTTTGACATTATTCACTCAGATATGTGGACTTCACCCATTCTGAGTCTTTCAGGTTTTAAATATTATGTCTTGTTTTTAGATCATTATTCTCAGTTTGTTTGGGTTTATCCTTTGGTTAATAAATCTGATGTTATGTCCAAATTCGTGTTATTTCGTAATTATGTTCGCACTCAGTTTAAGTGTGAAATCAAGTCATTCTAATGTGATCATGGTGGTGAATTCGACAACCGTCACCTACATACCCTTTTTGCTCAAAATGGAATTCAATTCCGCTTTTCGTGTCCCCAAACCTCTCAACAGAATGGGAAGTCTGAAAGAATAGTTTGCACAATTAATAACCTCATTCGCACCCCCCCTTTTCCAAGCAAACCTTCCACTAACTTTTTAGGTTAAAGCTCTTAATATGGCCACACACTTACTAAATATCTTGCCTTCAACTGTTGTTGCTAATGACATTCCCTACACCCGTTTATATGGCAAAGATCCCAACTATACCCTTTTACGCATTTTTTAATGTTTATGTTACCCTCACCTTTATCCATCTCATAAACTTGAACCACGTGCAACACCCTCTATTTTTTTGGGATATGCCTCTTCTCATAAAGGGTATCATTGCCTTGACCTACACACCAACAAAATAATTATTTCATGTCATGTCACTTTTGATGAAACCGTGTTTCCCTATGGCTCCACCATACCCAAATCCACTTCTGCTTATACCTTTTTAGATGACATACCCGATATTATCCCACCAGAAATTCCCACCAATCCCGCTGTGCAACTCCCACCTGAACCCATCACTCCAATTCATAACACCTCAATACAACACCACCCTGATGCGGCCCAATTACCTACCACACCCCAACGACTCTCACTGACCCAAGTTCAAACCACCAAAAATCAAGCCCACTCACTGCTCCCATCCACATCCGCGGTCCAACAACAAATGCCTACCCCAACTCAATCGCCCACGACCCAAAACGAACATGTCGCTCAATCACCTATTATAATTGCCGATCCACCTGAAAATCCAAACCCGGTTTCGGTTCACCCTATGGTCACATGTTATCGTGTCGGGACTAATCGTCCCATTGAGCGTCTCAATTTACATGTGTCTTCGGTTTTTCCTTTATCAAAATCTTATCATGATGCGTTTAGTGATCCAAACTGGCAAAATGCTATGCGTGATGAATATCATGCGCTTATTAAAAATAAAACTTGGACTTTAGTACCTAGACCACCGGATACCAATATTGTGCGTTGTATGTGGTTTTTTTGTCATAAGTATCTGGCAGATGGCACGCTTAGTAGCTAAAAAGCTCGTCTTGTGGCGAACGGTAGTACACAGTTAGAGGGGGTTGATGTTGATAAGACTTTTAGTCCGGTTGTTAAACTAGGTACTATTTGGACTGTCTTTAGTTTAGCTACTTCTCAACATTGGCCGATTCATCAACTCGATGTCAATAATGCTTTTTACATGGTGATCTTTCTGAGACAGTTTATATGCATCAACCTCCTGGATTTCAGGATTCTGTTCATCCTTATTATGTGTATTTATTACAGCGGTCTCTCTATGGGCTAAAACAGGCCCTCGAGCTTGGTTTCAGCGTTTTGCATCTTATATTACTCGGGTTGGATTCTCTCATAGTCGATGTGACTCCTCCTTATTTATCTACAAACAGGGGATCGATACTGCTTACTTGTTATTATATGTTGATGATATTGTTCTCACCGCTTCTTCTGAGATTTTGTTGCAGCAGATTATTAGATCATTACATTAGGAGTTTGCTATGACAGATCTGTGTCCGCTTAATTATTTTCTGGGTATATATGTTACACGTAATTCTTCAGGGTTGTTTTTATCTCAAAAGAAATATGCTGTTGAGATTCTTGACAGGGCGCATATGGTTAATTGTAATCCCAGTCGTACTCCTATTGATACTGAGTCTAAACTAAGATGTGATGGTGATTCGATTTCTGACCTGACTCTGTATCGGAGTCTTGCAGGTTCTCTACAGTACCTTGACTTTACTCGACCAGATATTTCTTATGCAGTTTAGCAGGTGTGTCTTTATATGCATGATCCCCGGGAACCTTATTTTTTGGCTCTTAAGCGGATCGTGTGCTATGTTCGTGGTACTTTGGATTATGGGTTGCAGTTGTTTTCATCCTCGAGTACAGATTTGGTTGCTTATTCAGATGTAGATTGGGCTGGATGTCCTACTACTAGACGCTCGACTTCAGGTTACTATGTTTTTCTTGGCAACAACTTACTCTCTTGGTCCTCTAAGCGTCTTAATCTGTTGCCATCTCGTTGAGTCTAACGACTGCTCCCCCACTGTTACCGACGTGCCTGCGCCCCCTGGACTGTCCCACGTACTAATAGATGCCCCGGACCCGTGGGGTTTTTTGTCACAATATAAGCCACGAATTTGAGCTTGTTTTACCACACGAATCAACCACGAATCCACACGTAGCTCTGATGCCAATTGTAGGATCCCGTAATCACTTCATAACATATAATCAAACACGAAATCGGAACTAGAAATGAGAAAGAGAGTGAGTTGTTTAGAGAGAGAAAGAGGAGAGAGAATTGAGAGAGAAAAGAGAAAAGATATATTTGATATTTTTAACAACTAGCTTTTTCTATGGTAAGAAAAAGCTTATATACCCCGTCACGCTAAAGGTACGCGCGGGATATTTAACTAGGACCCGGGCTCGGGTTTTGCTTGGGATTAAACCCGAAACATATACAATATTAGATTCACTATCGAGCCCGATTCCCGATAATATTCTATTACAACATTAACTAATTAAAGACCGAAGCTCCATCGTAGAGTGACCGAACTTCCTTGTTCGACTCAATAAATTGAGGCTAACAGTTATTCTTGTAATGGGCTCAAGCCCAAGTCTAGATCCTTCCTTTGTGATGTATATAATGTACCGAATATTGACATAATAAATCACAGACTATCGATCCTAATATCTCTCACAATTTGAACACCAAACGAACAAAACAAAGTAGAAATTAAATATACAAACTTACAAAGTAAAAGAAGTTAACCCAAAGAAAAGATGATATTATAGTAAACATACAATACGCGGGAAAATCGACCCGTAACCTGCCAGTTTACCCGACCCGCAAACCATTCACCCGACTCGCAAACCATCCTCACGCAACCCGCCGGTTTACCGGAATCTCAAATCACCCGCAACCCGTCGGTAATTACAAAATAGACCCTCGCACTATGTGTCAAATTATGAAGACTACCCTCATTTTTACGCTATATATTTACAAATTTGGCCTAATATAAGAATTTGCAAAATAGCCCCCCACACTATGCAGTAAATTACGAAAACTACCTTAACTTTTACGCTATTTACAAATTCAGCCTAATAAAAAATTTAACAAAATATCCCCGCCCCCCACACTATGTGGCAAATTAAAAAAACTACCCTAAAATTTATGTTATTTATAAATTCGGCCCAACAAAAAATTGACAAAATAACCCCCCACACTATGCGGCAAAATACGAAAACTACTCTACCGTTTTTTAAACATGACCCACTAACGCAACCCAATCCGAAATCCTTTAATAACAACTAACAAACGCGCCATCTCAAAACGCGGGTTACAAAACTTATTCTCAACAATTGGCGGAAGAAAACCTTTTCATTAAAATGATTTCCTAAAAGAAAGATAAGAAAAAAAAACTTCTATGGAAAGGGCACACAGTTATATTATCCTACACATCATTAGGTCGTCTACTTTGACGGTAAAACATGTAAGATGCCCAGGGGCGGAGCCAGAAAGTTTGGCTCAAAGAGGCACACTTTAATATTTTTAAAAAACTACACTACAAAATGGTTTTAGGGGGGCAAATTAAAAAAACTGGATTTTCTCAAAAATTAACACTACAATTTTTTTCGCTAAAGGGACACCTGCCCCTTGTGCCCCCCCCCCCCCCCTTCCTCCGCCCATGAAGATGCCCCAAGTCCCCAACGCCAGTTGGTATGTCACTGTTTTACATAGTCAGTGATAACTGTAACCCTTCGTTTCTATGGGTGTTCTTTGGTACCATAATACTGACCTGTACCGTAATCGTAACCGCATGACCAAAACCGCAAGAACCGAAAACTGAAAATAAGTAAAATGTGGAACCGAGAATCATCTCAAGTTCTTCGGTTCGGTTTCGGTTCCGGTACGGGAATTTTTAGTAATTCTCGACGAAAACCATTGTGTTTAAAAAATTTATTTTTTTTATTTTTCAATAATATATAAAGGATATGCTATAAAAATACAAACAAACACAAAGATGTCTCTAACAATGCAAATCGTTTTAATAATTCCAATAATTCAAAATAACATAAACAAAAACACAAAATATAAAAAAATATAAGTTTATAATTGTTCAAAAGTATCAAGAACACGCATTTGTGTTCCAAACCTCGAAAAAGCTTAACGTTCCATCACTTGTTTGACTTTATAACTTCGTACCGCTTCTTTCATCTCTTTAACAACCTCGTCATCATAGCTTAGTAAATGACCAAATGGGTAGCGTTTTATTTTCTGTTTTCTTAATATGCTACATGTTCTATGTAATATACCAAACTAACCCTATAAAATTCTTGTTTTTAATAGAATGGTTCTTTTCGGGAAAGTACCAAACCGGCCGGTTCCGTCCTGAACCGTCCCGAGAACCAAAAATTTGGATTTTTAGGAACCAAGAACCAGACCATAGTTCTAATATACGGTTCGACTCCGGGACGGTCCCTCGGTTCTTTTGGTTCTTCGGTTTTTTGAACACCCCTACTTGTTTTTATTCTTGGATTTTCATTCAAATATGTATCCTGTAAATTTGAGCCAATTTTGGATTCCGTTATAGAATGATTTTTGGATTTTCTTCGGAGGAAAATGCTCCTTTGATTTGAGATTTGTGGAACTTAACAAGTTATTAGATGAGTAGCCGTGCATAGAAACGAAATTTTATAGCGGTAAACATTTATAAATGTGGTATTTTGATTGAAATGCGGATCAAGATTAGGAGAAAGGTTTGGTGGATCTAGTGCGTTGTCACATGCATACATTCACTATGAAGAAAAAAATATGTAAACTTATGGCTTTCCCTTGAGCTGAAAGATAAACAATTTGATGGAAGTATTAGGGAAACGCAAAACAAGTGACAAGAAGTTTCAAATTATGATATGGTTAAGCATGCAATACCATAGTCTGGATGCAATTCTTTAATGCAAGAAATTCTTTCACACATATATCACGTTCAAATTGAGGAACCTTTGCTGCAACATCATCCCGTATACTTTTGCCTGCAATTGTTTGATAAAGACATTGATGTAACATCAAAATAAAAACATCGACTTAAGACAAAATATAAACAAGTCGACTTTTATATAAAACCTCATATATTATACAAAAAAACATGAACGAGTCAATTTTTAATACCCTTGTAAACTGTTACCCCCATACAGTCTCTCCAAGAATTTGTCTCTGTCCACTTCCTTCCTTCAATCCTCCTCCTCCTCCTACACCTAAAACACCATCAAATTCTAAAATTAAACTCGGGTTTATAATCATTCATACAATATATCAAAAACTTAAATTGCATAAATCTTTATTTCACTCACCACGTGCTTTCGTAAGATGATTCACACCCTGTATATTCTTTTCAATTTAGCCATATCAATCTACAAAAAATCAAAAACGCAAAAAGCATCAAATTCCAAAATCTTATAAAAAAGAAACAAAAACCCGTAAATCATTATAAACTATAACTAGTATTTATAAAGTATCAAATTATAATATGAATCACTTGGCTCAAAAAGAACGAATTTTTCATAATCTTGTATAAAATAAAATAAAAATTCTTTTCACAAATTATATAAGGATATATATGATTGTCTGTTTCCTAAACATTCTTCTTTTTACAAGTCAACTCTTATATTAGTAATTTCAATTAATAAACCGTGTTTCCTAATTATGTTTTCTATATTAGTGTTTCTTATATTAGTAAAGTCAACTCTTATAATTTCTTGTGTTTCTTATATTAGTGTGTGTTTCTGTTTCAACTATCTTTTTACAAGTCAACTCTTATATTAGTAATTTCAATTAATAAACCGTGTTTCCTAATTATGTTTTCTATATTAGTGTTTCTTATTTAGTAAAGTCAACTCTTATAATTTCTTGTGTTTCTTATATTAGTGTGTGTTTATGTTTCAACTAGTCATTACAATTCGTGTGTTTTTATAAATAGTTTTCTTAATTTCCAAGAATTCAAAAACTGGGTATAACCCTTTATATGTAATATAAATATAATTTTAGATTTTGATAAACTTCTAATAATTCTCCAAACTTTTTTCATAGCATTTTTTTTGTTAGATTTGCTAACAACAACCAAAAAAAGAACTCCCTTGTTTAATGTTTACTTTTAGGACACCTATCATTTTATTTTCAGTATTTCTTCCCCAAAAAAGTTTACTTGGTTAGCCAATTTTCATAATCATCCACGGGACCAAAATTGCAAGACGGTATTTGGGTCCATAAGATAAAGAAGTGGTGGTAGAACAAGACATAAAATTAGATTGAGACACATGATAAAAATTGCAAATATCAAAAAGATAGAAATGTGGTGTATGAACAAACTTCCAAGAAGCTTTTGCAAACGTCTTAATATGTCACTCTTAAATGAATAGAGTGCAGTTTGTCTATCTTTTTACAGCCCAATTATTTGTTTTCCTTCACAAGTTGATAAGGCAATTTATATCCTTCAAACAAATTATTTTGTTCTCTACGTGGGAAAAATATCCGTGACTTATGTATTTTATTAATACAAACTTATGACCTAAATTTGAGCCATACACTCGAAAAAATTATCTTCTATAACTACTACAATACAAGTCTACATCTTTATGCCCCATTGTATGCACATAGATATATATTGCCTTTTGAGCATAGAAGCAATGGACTCACTTCCAATAACTCTAGCAACGACACTTCTTGTTGTATTAGTTTTCCTAATTCATATCATTAGTACAAAGAGAGGCAATAGTGAGAAGAGCAAAAAAACCCCTCAAGCAAAAGGCGCATGGCCTATAATCGGACACCTTCACCTTCTAGGTGGACCGCAGCTGCCACACAAGGTTTTAGGTGACATGGCAGATAAACACGGCCCCATTTTCACCATCAAGCTTGGAGTTCATCGAGCTTTGGTTGTGAGTAACGGAGAAATGGCCAAAGATTGTTTTACTACAAACGACAAGGTCTTTGCAAGTCGACCCAAGACAAAGGCATCAAGACTCGTGGCCTATAACTATGCCATGTTTGGTCTTGCTCCGTATGGGGATTATTGGCGAAAAATGCGCAAGATAATCACGCTTGAGGTTCTTTCTCAACGACAAGTTGAGATGCTTGGTCATATTAGAGTTTCAGAACTTAAAGCCTCCATCAACTATATATACGAAGCTTGGGTAAACAACTCAGAAAGGGGGACTAATTCAGATATGGTGAATGTTGAGATGAGTCATTGGTTTGGGACTTTGATATTAAACATTGTGGTTAGAATTATTTCAGGAAAGAGGTTTTCACCCAAAGATGAAGAAGGTATTCATTTTCAAATGGTTGTAAGGGAATACTTTAACTTGTTGGGGGCATTTGTGGTGTCCGATTTTATGCCTTATTTGAAGTTTTTAGATGTGGGTGGATACGATAAATCCATGAAGAAGACAGGGAGAGATTTAGACAACATCTTTGAGGGATGGTTAAAAGAGCACATAATAGAGAAAGGGTCACAGGAGCATGAAGGGAACCAAGTCTTCATTGATGTACTCATGAACATCATCCAAGGTGCTTCTGAAGGCGAATTCCCTGATTTTGACAATGATACAATCATTAAATCCACATGCCAAGTAAGTTGTCTACCTTACTCTCTGCATCATTTCGTAACTGATTTTCTATGTTTTTATTTTCATTTTATTGCATCTTTTCAGCATGTTGCCTAAAAGGCCCTAATCCATTCATTATGCAGCAATTTCTAACAGCGGGCATAGACACGACATCAGTGACATTAACATGGGCTTTGTCGTTGCTACTTAACAACACATTCGCGATAAAAATTGCACAAGATGAACTGGATGAGCATGTTGGAAGAGACAGGTTGGTTGAGGAGTCAGACATTAAGAACTTAGCCTACCTCGACGCCATCATCAAAGAAACATTTCGGTTATACCCGGCCGGACCACTCTCAGTTCCTCATGAGTCTATGGAGGACTGTATTGTGGGTGGCTACAACGTCCCAAAAGGCACACGTTTAGTGCTTAATATTTGGAAATTGCACCGTGATCCAAATGTTTGGTCAGATCCTGACAAATTTCAACCAGAGAGATTCTTGACAAGTCACAAGGACATTGATGTTAAGGGAAATCATTTCGAATTGCTTCCTTTCGGTAGTGGTAGAAGAATGTGCCCAGCCGCTTTCTTTTCCCTCCAAGCTTTGGGTTTAACACTTGCTAGTTTGTTACAGCACTTTGACCTCAAAACACCATCAAATGAACTAGTTGATATGACTGAAACCTCAGGAATGACTAACAACAAAGCAACACCACTTGAGGTCCTTCTAGCCCCTCGTTTATCTTCTAATATGTACCCTCACGAGTTATGAACAAAACGCCTACAGACCCTACAAGAACAACCTTTATTAAAGTTTGAGAATGTATCATATGTTTCAATTCAATAAAAATAAACTATATTTTTATGTGATTAATTACAGTCATGTATTAGGCCCGTTTAGTTCGCGGAATCTTCAGGATTCTGATTGAATTGGAATCTGATTCCAATTCCATAACGTGTTTGGTTGGCAGATTCAAAGAATTTAGAATCTGAATTCTATTCCTAAGTGTGTTTGGTTAACAGATGGAATGTAATGAAAATACTTTAAAATAAGTGTGGAATTCAGCATTCCATAGTAAAGTGGAAGGAATGTTTATAGTTCCATGGAATTTGATATTTTTATCATCAAAAATATATTATTATTATTATTATTATTATTATTATTATTATTAATTATTTTATTATTATTATAATTAATTCTTATTTATATATAATTATTTAAAAAAATTATATTTATTTATTTATTTAAAAAAAATTATAAACCACACTTTTTATTTTATACTTTAATAGTTTTATAAAATTACATTTTATTTAGATATCCTTTTTATTAAAATAATGTTAAATACATATTAAAAAATTCATATATCAATTTATATAACATTATTTAAAAATTTATTATTATTATTATCTTTATAAGTAATCTCAAACATCCAATAATCAACCGAAACAACTCAATTTTACAAATCCAATAGCCATTAAATTATACTATAATTTGTATTTTTTTCCATTTCATTTATATTATCTCAAACCAATCAACGCGATAGTTTTCATTAATTTCGTAATTCCTCTTCAATGATTTCGAATCTTAAAGATACTAATTCCTTAATCCATTCTAAATTCCTTAATATTCAGTCCAATGCTTCAACGAATTCTAATTCCTCAAAAAAACATTCCCCTGCCAACCAAACAGACCCTTAGTGAGATTATGGACCCTGACAAAACCCACTCCTTCCATTACAGAATTATCCATATAATAAAATAAAAATTTTTTATTCTTATGTGATAATCATGTATTTTATAATACCACGAGCATGTAATTTTGAATATCATTTGATTGTTTACGGTGGCTTTTAAGTTAGATAAGAAATAGTCAAAATTTAACCCCTCTATCCTGCACTAACGCACATACATAAAAGACCCAAGACCACTGGGCACTAACATAAATCGAGCGAAATAAACCATCGGTCGAGGGCCGCTCGGTCGTCCTTTCGGAACCTTGTAATGGTATCCGAGTCGGTTGCCATGTGGACGGGACTCGCCGGCGAAGAAAGGTCGACTACTCGATCGATTTGAGAGGCACACAAAGTCAAAAAAACAACCGCTTATCATTATAAATATAAAAAAAACTTTTTAAACATTTTTAACCATATAAACACTCAATTCATTTTATCATTTTATACACAATTTATATACACTTACATCAATTTTTTTAAATGGCTTGTTCACTTCTGACACCCAAAAAACTACTTGAAGCAATCCCCAACAACCTTACACAAACCTCAACTATGGCTCACAAACCCATATGGGTGGTTCGTCATCACAACAACATATGCACTAGCAATTAGTTCTAGATGAAGAGGCATTAAGAGTTTTAGATGAAGAGGCATTAAGAGAAACAACAACAACAACAGTTGATGAATATCTTACTGAGAAACAACAACATCAACTACTTCTAGATGAAGAGGCTTTAAGAGAAACATTGGAAGAATAAGTAAGAGCTGAAAAAGAGTGGGAGGAGAGAATTAAGCAAGAACAAACTCATCATGAATTACTCATGTTGATATTTGGGGTGAAATCTGATTCATAATCAGATTCATTTTGTACGTTTACGTTTTTATTTAGCTATGTATTGTTTTTAATAATCTGTGTACTATTTTAATTTTGTTGTTATGTAATATTTTTATTATTATGTAATGTTTTTATTATTTAATGAAATTTAATTTTGTTGTTAAAAAAATTTGAAAAAAGAAAAAAAATAAAGGTCGCCTTGTAGTGGTAAAAAGTCGTATGTATGTCGCGGGAGAGAGAAAACTAATGTGACATGAAAAATGAAGGTCGCTGTAGTGACTAGCCATTCACCCAAAGAATGACACCTTTCTTTCTCCATCAAATAGTCACGACTTTAGCCACTTTAGTGATGAAATTAAGTGAATAAATAGGTTGTCACACACCTTTAAGTGACGACTTTAGCTCGTCACTAATTTAGTGTCAACTTTAAATTTCTGTCACTTTTTAATTTGTGACGGAGCTATTGTGACGACAAGTGACAACCTTGATATTCGTCATTAAACTGGTTTAATGATGATAGTTCCTCTTTTAAAAACGATTTTTCATTCGTCACTAAAGCATTTTTTTTCTTGTAGTGAACACGTAATCAACCTTCCCAAAACAAAGTAAGTAGTACAATCTTTTCCTCCTAAAATGATTGTTTCATAATTAGAGCATGTGAAGTGATTTTCTTTCCATTTTTATTTAATTTTGCCATATCAAAACATTACGTGTGCGTTTAGTTGAAAGAAAACATTACGTGTGCGTAAGGAGAATAGAGATTGCGTTAAATTTTTCCATCAAATTTTCTACAAAACAGAAAAAATTGTATTTTCTATTTAATTAAAAAAAATCCTAACTAAACACACCCTATACTTTCCTATTCCGACACATTTTTTCATCCTGATTGTTCGGATTTTGTACAATAGGTTGAAAATCACCGTTGGTAATAACATGCCAAAGATCTAGATCTTTTGATTTAACATATGTCTCGAATCTATTTTTCCAATAAATAAAACTATCACTTTCAAAAAGTGGTGGTCTTTGCATGGATTGCCCTTCTAGATATTTGTCGGAATCCATAGATCGATCCAAGCTTTAAAATACAATATATTTTAAAAATCTTGAGTGACCTTGGCTTCTGATACCAATTGTGGAAACTAGAAGGGGGGTTGAATAGTTTACAGGTTCGTTTTGCGTTTTAAAAGTTTGCTTTCAAAATACTTAGATTCGAGTAGTATGTTCAACCAATCAACAATATGAATCAACAAAGTAAATATCTAAACTAATGCTAAATAACAATCACAATAATATAAAGAGATGAGAGAAGGAACAATCAAACCAAGACACCAAGATTTATAGTGGTTCGGCTACGAAGCACTTCTTCGCTCTACTCCACACCCCGAGTATCTTACTCGAGATTTCACTATGTCAACAAGCTCCCTTCAGGCGGAGAAAACCATTTACACGTCGCTTAAGTTATTTTCCGACACTAAGCTAAATGTCGAGTCCTAATCTTAGCTAGAACCAATCTACCACTTCACAATCACTATACACTCACAAGATCTACACTATCAGATATACACACAATCCGAATTACACAAATACAAAATAATTACTATAGAGATTTGATGCTTAGAAGAAGAGAGGAGAAATCACTAAATAACAATTCGTTTCTTGGCGAATACGAATGTTCTTCTCTTGCACTTGAATGAGAAAGGAGAGATGAGAAGAAGAGATTAGATCACTTGAAACAAGATCTAAGAATGTTAGTGATCAAGAGATTTAGAGAGAGAAAGAAGATTTTTAAAGAGAGAAAGTTATCTGAAAATTTCATGCTAAGAGATGTGTTTTTCGGCTGGGAATAGAGCGGTATTTATAGGCAGGAAAAACCAACGGTCACTGGGGGCGGTCCCGGCGGTCCCAGATATATCTGGGGGGCCGCCAGGCCTATAAGGAGGGCGTCCACTAGAATACGCTCCTGTTTTTTTTCTTTTTGTGAGGAAGGTTGTATCTGTTATGGAACCTTCCATTTTGGGGGAAAATTTTGAATTTCAAATTTAAGTTTTTAATAAAACTTTTCTTTTAATTAGAAAATATTTTGTATAATTATTTTTGTGAAATACTTTTGTAAAAATATGATGGATAAGAGAAAAGTATTTTCTTGATTACTAATCATGCTTAATGATTTGTTTGTTCATACCTTAAGTAATTACTAATCTTAGAAATAGAATTTTACGATTAATAATTTGTAAACGTTTTTTTTATTGTAAACGTTTTTACATTTTGTTATTATCAAAACGTTGAGAGGTCGAAAGATATAAATAACGTTTTTAGACATTATTTGTATTAACAATCTCTCCCTTTTTGATGATGACAAAATATAAACTCATTTTGTATAAAATAAAGATTTCAAATTATTAATGAGTTTTCATTTCATTTCTCCCCCTTTTATCGAATTCAAAAAGAATGATCGTCGAATTGTTGTAGAAAGAAAGAAGTCGACGATATCAAGACTCCCCCTTGATGTATGCTCCCTCTCGTTTGGGGCACCAAGGGATCGATCTTACGAAAATTGTTTGCTACAAAACAAAGTTAGAGGTACAAGTGCAAGACAAATATCTTTCAACAAGTAGCAATATATCACTTTATACAAAAAAACATAACGTGGCTTCATTCATTACTTAATAAGCTCATATAGGAAGCATTGATTGCAATGAAAATAGAACTAAGACTTGACAAAGAAACATTCATCCATACACTACATCACAACTTAGACATACTACAAAAGGTAGATAAAGATATCATGTCATAAGTCCTAGATGATCCTTGATTTATAGGAAATGAATTTGAGCAAAAGGATTAGGGTGACCAATTATGAGGTGATATGACCTAATTTCTAAGGGTTAGGTGGAGAGAGTGAATTCATGGTGGAGGTGAGAAAATACTCAAGATGAGCAAATATTAGGTTCATTTCATCCCTAAGAGAAAAGATAAGATTGCGGTTGTGAAAACAAAAAAGACAAGATGACCCATGATAGTCATGATAGTTAAGGTAAATGGGATGACCCATGAGAGGTGGTGAGGTTGTGGTTGTGGTGAAGGAGGTGATGGAGTATCAAGAATGTGATCAAGAGGAGTGATTTGTGACAAAGAAAGTGTGATATCCAAAGAAGGATGACTTTGAAGTGGTTGAGGTTTGAAGGTCTAGGAGGAACATCTGAGATGTTGTCAAGCAAAGGGTTTAAAGGTTGATGAGAGGTTGGCTCATTTGATGATGGTGGTCTGTTTACCCCATATGTTATAATTTATTATACAACCGAGTGAAAGAGAGAATCCCAAACACTTATGTGAGGTGCTAGTGTATATTTTCCGTGCTTTTAATTACGAGGTCTAAAAGGTTGTGTTGTAGAATATTTTTAAAGAGTAGATAAAATGACCCCTCATATTGTTATTGTCTAGATAGAAAAGCCCATTTGCTTGAGGACAAGCAAATCCCAAGTGTAGGGGTATTTGATGAGGTGTCATTTTATACACTTTTTCGGGGTCGTTTAACCCCCAAAATCATATGTTTATGCCAAAATAGGTACTTAATCGTTCCTTTTCAGGTAATTCTCATTTGGAATACATTTGGAAGATTTACACGTGACTTGGGCTCATTTGGAGAAGAAACGGACAAGATTACAGACCAACACCAAGACTCTTGAAGATTTGTGCTCACAGAGCCTGGAGACGGCGTCACAAGCTATACACGACGCCGTCACAACCCATAAAGTGACGGCGTCACAACATTTCGAGACGGCGTCAGCCCGCACCGACTCACACGCAGATCTAGAAGATTCTACTTACGACGGCGTCATGACTAAAACGCGACGTCGTCACGTCGTTTTTCTTATATATACAAACCCAAATTTAGGGTTTTGAGTGTGTAACTTTAGAATAAAAAGAGGGTACGAACCCTAGTTCGTTTAGCAGCTGTAGGAGACGATTTTAGGGCCTAAAAACCCTATTGTACTTCTTCCAATTCATGTTTTAATCAAGTAAGGTTTACTTAATCATTCAATATGTCTATGTGTTGTGTGATTATTTATTGTTCTTGCTTAATCTTTAACATGCTTGGCTAAACCTATTATTGTGTTTGTTTATGATTGTATGAAACCTAGAATGTAGATCTTAGTGATGTTGCTTCTTGTGATGGATGTGCATGTTAGGTCTTAGAAAATCAGCTTTTGTCTGTATCGCTGTTGATAAGTTTAGGAAAACATGATTGTGTAGAAAGGATACCATCAGGTAATAGTCTTCATACTACCTTGCCCCCTAATATGGTTGATCCACTCTTAATATATTTCACATGCACTTAGTGTACTCTTAGGGGCCTTGTAATAGTCTTCATACTACCTTACAGGTGCGTTGCTCTTACGGGATACTAAGTAGACGGCGGGTTCGTGTAATTCATTCATGACTTAAGAAATAGTTATATAGATCATCACAAGTGTGACAATGGGAGATCAAAAACCCTAAATTTCTAAAATTAAACCTAACTTAATTTTTTTTCTATTTAAATGGACTCTATTTAACTAAAAAATAAGTTTAAAGAAAACTAGAATAAAAACGGAGTTGAAATGAGCGTTAAAACACGAAAAACGAGAACGGGAACGAATCCCGTTTTTTAAAAATCGAAATTTTGTAAATTAGACCCTACGAAAGCGAAACTAATTTTCCTATAAAATTAACGATAAAAGAAAATTTTCCAAAAAAAATTTATTTTTTTTATTAATTTTCTATTTTTATGATTTTTTAAAGTTTTTAATGAAAATAAATGTTTAAAAATACTAAACGAACTATAAAAATTCTAGAAAAATACGGAAAATAGCTTGAACTAATTAGATCCTAAAAAAATAAGCTTGATATCACAGCTTATAGAATAAGCCACGAAATAAGCTATAACAGCTTATAAGCTTAAAGGCTAATGGAATAAAGAATAATAAATTGTGTAAGAATTTAATGAAAAAGACCCCAAGGCGCAGTGGTAGAGTATGTGTTAAAAGGGTTGAACTGGGTAGAGGTCCCGGGTTCGAGCCTTGCTCACCCGGGCTTCCCTAGTTCCCTTTTTTTTTGAAAACTTAAAGAACAAAGTTGTTGCTAAGCTTGAGCTTATCACTTTAACAAAACACTTTTTCTAAAACTTAAAGAATAAAGCTGGAAACAGCTTAATTGACCAGCAAACTATTTTAAGAAAAAAACTTAAAAAAGCAACTGTTAGCTAGAACAAAGCTAATAAACAATCTGTAAACTTAAAAAAAAACTAACTAAACTAAAACAAACTCTTAAAGCTAAAAATATGAAAAAGCTGAAGCAAAAGAAATCTTATTGCTCAATAGCGTAAGGAGAACTGACTCAGCTATGCTGAGTCTGTGCAGCCCCTACAAACTACTTTAAAGCTAATTTTTAAACGCATCAAAACTGAACCATAAGGCTAAAAACATTTGCTAAACCTAAAACTAGACCTAGGATACTGCTTATAACAGCTTATTAAAATCATTTTGAAGCTTATTAAGCCCTAGAAAAAGCTACTTGAAAAGGGTTGTTACAGTTTAACTACTTTTTGAAAAACATTGATAAAAAGAGAATAAGTTGCATTCAATGATTTAAGCTGAGAAATGAAAAACTAAGACTTAATTAAGCTATTGTAGGCTTAAACTAAACTAACTACCAAATTTGAGCTTATTTGAGCTTATTTTAAGCTAAAAACAGTCTAATGCCAAACACCCCTTTAATTTTTGAATTGCAACTTTAAAACTAAATCAGACCCTAATAAGCTATAAAAAGCAAAAACAGATTGATAACTAAACATATTTAAGACAAATAAGCAGTGATCAACAGAAATTAAGTACTAATAAGCAATGAAATAAGCTATGCTATTTTTTTAACAGTTTATGAAGAAAAACAACTAAAAATGAGTTTTAAGCTAAAATTTAACTAAATAAGCATCAACTAAGTATAATAAGCACAGATAAGCTATTTCTAACAATCACAAGCTAAAAATAAGCAGTATTAAGCAAATAAGCAGTAAAATAGTAATTGAGCGGAAAATTAAAAAGAGTCAATAAGCTAAAGCTAAACAAGGACTGGAATGCTCAAATGAGCTTATTCTACAAGCTCTGGCTTATTAGGAATAAGCCAGATAAGTCCATAAAGCAATCCATGTTTTTTGCGTTATCATCCATTATCAAAACTTTGGGAAATTTGAGAGTGAGTAAACAGTCCAAAAGCTCAGTTAAGCGGTTAAGTTAACTGAGTAATAGATTTAGCTATTAAGAAAATTAAGCTTTATTAATGATCCCCCCAGGCGTATTTAGTTGAAATAGTAACAAAAATAGTTGAAATTTAGAACACGAATTAAAACTTTAGAAACTAAATTTCATTAATATAAAAGAGATTACATTACATTGAAAAGAAGATTACATAAATTGATTACAATAAGCTGATTAAAACAGTCAATAAGCTAAAGCTAAAAATACACTACTCCTCGGTATTTTTCTTAGTGAGGAGATAGGAGCCCCTTATTTAAAAGGCAGATGAAGAAGGTTCTGGGTCTTCATTGTGTGTTTCTTTTGTGAGAGGAGTAGAGAATGATTCCTTGATCTACAATCTTGGCTGTGTGATCATTCTTGCTCAATCACTTCTTCAAATCTTGTCCCTTGGATTGAATGTGTGTGCTCTTGGATTGCCACGGCATAGGCACGATATGTTGACAGGAGTGGGAGTGATAGTGCTTGAGTACAGAGTAGTGTGCAGGGGAAAGGTTGAGGTGGGGAAGAATGAACAGTAAATGATTGTCGGCAAAATTTGTTATTCACTGTTGACTTTATTGACCGGGGTTATTGGAGCGGTTGAACCTGGTGCGGAAATAACAAAGGGTTTATGGGCCGGTATTCGAGATTGGTATTCGCTTGGTTAGTTATAAAAGGTTTAAATGGGTGTTTAACATCTATATAAATTATAATAGATTAACACCGTTAGGGTTAAGTGATTGTTTTGTAATTTGGGTTAACTTGAGGAGAGTCTGATTTGGGATTTTTTGATTATGCCTTTTTATGTTGACCTGTTTGACTGAAGGTAGACTTAGTTGACCCCTGTTGACTTTTGATAGCATTCTCTCAGCTCTTTTGTGTGCTCTTCCGGTCTTGTGTCCATAGTTTGTCCAGTTTTTGACTGTTTTTCTTGAGATTATTAGCAATATGCCGCACCTACACAATCCAAAGACAAAACAAGCGTATTTCAAGGCATTTTAAGCATAATTTTTCTTTTGTAGGCCAATTTGAATAAAGACGGATATGTGTTTTCACAACACATATCAAATTATCCCCAAACTAGGCGAATTGCTGTCCTCACGCAATATTATATGTTTTCTCTATAACCAAATACCCAGTCACAACTTCCCCAAACTAAATCTTATTGAAAAGTAGCAAAAGAACATTTTTGGAGAGAGTTAAGAATCACAAGTTCTAAAACACCCTTTTTTTCCCATTTTTCTAAAACTTTTCATTATTTTTATATAACTAATATGATAAAAATGTATTATTCTCTTTCGTTATTTACCTAACTGTTAGGGATCATAAGAACAAGAATGCATTCGATCAGAGAATGGCCCCGAAAAGATAAAATTCTCGTACCCAGGATTTCACTTAGACCACGACCAAACTAAACCAAAATCATATATGAGCTAAATAATTAAGTAAAGATGCTAATACTACGTACTTATATTTGTGCAACACTTGTGATCTTTTCACTCCCGACATCAAGCCAGCAAAGCTTTTAATCAGTCATCTACCTACGAAGGGCCTCAGGATGCTTTATTCTTACTATGGGGCTTTCTTTAAAGACTACCACATCGGAATTGTGGCCGACAAGAGGTAGTAAACTTTTATCAGCCCACAGCTTTTATTATTATTATTATTGTTTCATTCTCATATTATTATAATTTTTTTTTAAGAAGACTTGTTTTTTTTGAAAAATTCAAGTATAAATTTGAACTAAGACTAAAATTTTTGCTATATATTATATAAAAATTGTTGATTTAAGTTTAATCTCCAAAAACACGCACATATAATATAATCCGTTAAGAGCTTTGGGAGAAAAAGCAACAATTAACATACATGAGCTCTGTAAAGATTGTCCAATAATCCCATTTTACATCAATACTCATACGTTAACTTCTATCATTTTTTCATTCATACGCAAAAATCATACGCATTAGCAAAAGTTAAAGAACAAGCTAGAAGCTCACACGCTCGATCGTAAGTTCAAATTTACTCTTATTCTTACCCAACAAGAAAGTCAAAATTGTGACAAAACACTTATTTTATTTTTGAAAAATTTAAAATTTTTCATATTTTTGAAAATTTTGGTGGGAAAACGGGGTACGTGAGAACCAAACGGGAAAAAAGGTAGAATTAATGAACGAAGATATACTACCCCCATACTAAAAATCAAACATTGTCCTTCCATGTTTTCCTAGCCTAAACTTAAAAACCCCATACTAGAACTCAAGTAAAGGTCGAATGCATAACTCAAACATGAAGAAAGTATCACAAAAATCTTTAGCCGTTTATTAAGTGTGCGACAAAGGATAAATGGTTAGTGTACGATAAAAATGCTTAGAATCACGGATTCCCCAAACATGGCAAAGGCAAAGCTAGGAAGCTCGAGTGGACCGGGACAAAACACCGAACACGAGAGTCTTCAGAACAGGTTGGGTGAATCGTACTACAAACAATCACAAGTATAAAAACAACAAACCACAAAAACAAAGAACGAAAGAGTACAAGCCTCCTCACAACACATTAGCACACTCACTTATTAATCAAGAAAATAGAAAGAAGAAAAGACACGGGTTGCCTCTCGAGAAGTGCTTATTTTTGTTCACCGAGTCTTGAGCCTGACTCGATCCCCCCACACTTGAGCGGGTCAAGGAGGATAGAAATGGAGAAATGGGACATCCAAGTGAGGAATGTCCTCTCCAGAAATCATCATCGGGCTTTTATAAAAATTAGAAGTGATTTCGCCCCGATGAGATAAGAGAGAAATGAGAATACCAGGATTGAACACTTTGTCCTCATTTTTGGACGAAAACGGAAGTAAAAGGTCAAACACAGGATAAAGGGTGGGTTGGGTGGGTAAAAGATTAGGCATAAGAACATCGTGTTCAGAAATGTCACCCACCACTTTCTTAGTAACAACACCCTTATCGGGCTTAAAATCAAAACAAATCTCAACATCCGGTGGTTTCGGAGGAGGACGAGAAGGTGACAGATCATTAAAATGATCAAGGATAGACAACTCATTTTCGGGAAGAGAAGGGAATTAGTATTAAGCAATTCTTCAAGAAAACGAATATCCCCTTCCGAGTCATAATCGTCATCCTCAATGCCCGGTGGCATCGAGTCATCGAAAGCAAGAAATAAATCGAACTCCTCCATAAGAGAGGCACTATCCTCAACGAGGATAGGAGATAGAGAGAGAGACTCAAAAATCGTATCAGCAATTTCCAAATTAAGTTCTTTCGGTGGTCGTGGAAATGAATTATCATACAACAAATTCTCAACAAGACAGATTTCTTCCTCTAGATCAAAGTCGGCTTTCTCAATTCCCGGTGCCGGTGGAGTTGGGTTGATATGAGCGAGTTCACCAGAGAACTCCTCGAGAAGATAATCAATCTTAGGTGAAGAATCAATCAAAGTATCTTGATTAAGCAAAGATTCGATAAGATTAGACTCGGCTATTAAAGGAATGCAGATCTATCCTTGGTAGAAAAAGATTTTCTTCGTCATCAAAATGAGGGTTCGATTAATCTTGGAATTTTTCTCTTGGAACGTTCCTCCCATCTGAAGTGATCTATCATCACTAGAGGTGAAATCGTCGTTTGAATCAAAGAGAGGATTCGAGAAAGTTGTAAAAGTCGGAAAAGTTTCATCACACTCGGGCACATCACATTCACTTTCATTATCGGAAAATCCTCGGACTCACTGTAGGAGTGGGGACATGGTTCTCAACATTGATTATTAATTCGTCGTTCCTTTCAGGAATTAGTGTCGAATATGCTGCTACCTCCATTATGAGAGAGTCCTCGGGTTCTTCGGTTGGTTCATCGGGTGTGATTGCTTTAGGCCTTCTCCATATAACAGTATACTATCATCGTCATTATCAAAGTAGAAAGCGGACGATTCCAGCCTTGGCCAATGTATTTAATATTATACTGAAAACTCTTCTCTCTTATATTTTCGCCAATCTTCAAGGAGTTTATTCAATCATTTCTTGAATAATCTTTTGTTGGTATAACTTATAAACTTTAAACTCGAATCATTTATTAACAAATAAAATGGCAGAATTACCAATGTTTAAAGAAGAAGATGTTTCTATTATTTGTAATAATGAAGATGAATCAGGTTTTATGTCAGATACTATGATAAATAGAAAAGCTATTAGAAGATCAAATTTTACACTATCTGAAAAACATAATTTTGACTATACAAGAACGCTTAGAGATTTATTTTCAGGTAAAAATATTATTTATTTTGGAAAAATTATTGGAGAAGAACCAGTTCCTATTGAACAAACTAAAGGTGATATTATTATACCAATAATTAATAAACGACAAATAAATGATCGAATTAAACAAATGAATGAAAAAGATCAAAGTAAAATAGCATATATACATATATCAACCATACAAGTAATATTAAAAAGTACTTTCATAGGATGTAATACACCTATTAAATTAGAATTAAGAGACGATAGAATAATTGATAAAGAAGAAAGTATTATTGCCTCTGGCAAAGGAAACTTAGCTGAAGGAAAAATTAAATTTGATGTTAACATACAAATGGGATTAAGTCTAAAAGATAAATGTTTAAATAAAAATATTACTATAAGATATGAATTATTAAGAAGAACATTTATGTATAAAGAAAATCATCCTTTTACAGTAACATATCAAATAAACTATGCTCTTACTAACTCACATCACAGTATCACTTTTAAAACAGATGATATAATTTATATTGATAAACTTTTCGAACCACTACTTAGTCTTGAAACGCCAAATCTATTTTCAAGAAATAAATATATTGAAAGAGGTAGAAAGTCCACATCTGATATACCATCAGTATGGATACCACAAATTGAAAAACCAATTTCAGTAACAACAGGAGAATCCTCTAACACTCAAAATTGAAAGAAATGATACGATCCATAAGTCTGAAAAATATGAGTCTATGCTCAAACAAAATTTCAAAATAAATAAGGTTTCTTCAAGATTATATTTCGAGAAACAATGAACAAATAAAACTTTTAAAGGAAGAATTATTAACCGGAAAAAAAGTTTTTAGTCGTCAAACTCATAAGGGTATAATTCTATACTTAATTATACATAATCTTGATCTAAAAGTGAAACTTGGGAAAATAAAAAGACAAGTTTTTTAAATGAGTCTCTATCAACAAAATCTTCGAAGAGAAATAAAAGCATATGATTTGACCATTTTTTTTTTTTTGACCCAACAAAATGTAGACTTTTGAACTTTTGGTTATAGACTAAGTTTTGAAAACGACCTTAGTTCCCTATAACCTAGGCTCTGGTACCAATCTGTGAGACCCCCAAAATGCGGAATATATTCGGGTCATGGGTCAAGGGGGTACCACGTCATCATACAAGACTCTAGGATTACAAGTCACAACAAAACATGAAAAGTCATACATTACGGTGCTTGACAAAATATCAGAGTTATACGCGGGCCCACAATTTAAAGTACCATACATGACATAAGTTTAAACACGACTGACAACGACAAAGTTTTTAAGTCACATGACTTGACCAACAAGCACCATTTTTTAAAACAACACAAGAACGCCCATCCGCTTGATATCCATCGAGCTTCCAACCTTCAAAGTTAAGCATTATTACCTGAGATTAAACATGAGAAAACGTCAACAAAAGTTGAGTGAATAACATAGGTTTAAATAAATATCATAGGAACAGGAACACAAGTATATAGTAGTTTCATGGGGGAAAAATCAAGTATTATTGCACTAAGTACATGACACCGAAACCTTAACTCATGAGCCCCTAATGTAAGGTATTCTGCAACTACCTCAAGTATTTCAAATGTAAATGCGTCACAGGCTATTCAAACCTTAATCATGACGGACGGGGATAGTCAGTCCCGATGGATCCACCCATAACATTCGCGCTCACTAACGTGATTTAACAGTTCATGATTTCCGGGGCAAACAACTAGCAGAAAGGGACTTAGGCAATAATAATTTCAGGTAGCATACAATTTGATAAAAATCAATGCTTGTGTTCCAATCATGTAATCTCACCCCGCAATTTAAAACAAGTATCAATGGAAAAGGGGGCTATGTACTCACCGTTAGCAAAGAGATGAAAATGATCAAAGAAAATCAAGAAGAAGCTCGCAGCACCACAACTCAATGACCTAAATAGGAAAAACATGTGTGTCACTATGACGCCATCATGAAATACTCAACTCATGAATGAAAATATTTATGTAATTATCATGATAAATATGTTGGAGTTTACAACTCTATGTTTATGTCAAAATGAAACTCAACATGAAAGGAAAATAAAATAAAATATTATTTTCATACATACTTCAAGAAATCTTGCAAAAATCTGCTTTTATAAAAGTTACGGATCATGGTATGTGCAAAGGCTTGCAAGTCGCGCGCAAACTAAACCAACACTTAATTTTCATCACTTAGACCCCTACCTACTGTATTACAAGGGTAATATGACTCAACCCATGATTAATGTATCATTACCCAACTTATCGACTCTATTTTAAACTCTTTTTCACCCAAAAGTTATGAATAAACCAAAATTCTGGAATACCTTGCCTTGATCGAGTCATAACTCAAAATGTACAAAGGCTACAGGTGGGAGGTTTTTACCATTTGAAATCTCTACTCTCTACCTATCCAAAAAGTCCAGCCACACCTTTTAAACTTTTACCAATCAACGGGAAATCAAATTTTAGTAACCGACTACAATTTGGACTTTTTGAAACGTTAATTTGACAATTGCCGTTTTAGCCATAACTAATTATCCGTAATAGCTTTTAATGTGATTCCAAAGAGAGGAGTTCTATTTTAACTTAGCCTACTGGGAGAATTTATAAAATTACCCATTTTCACCTTTTAACCCAAGACTTTTTACACGTTTTTGACCATATGTCCGGTTTTGACCCATTTTAGTAAAACGGCCGCCATTTACTCATCCGGACACTTCCATTGAGCATCCAACTCACCACATACACTATACATCAGTGGGCATCTATTTTTAAAGAGAAATGGACCTGTAGAGTTTAAAAAAATTGGGCATGACCTGTCCTAATTCAGCACTAATTTCCATGTGTTTTCTAAGCCTAAATCATTACCAATTCGCTCTAAATCAAACACCAAGCCTCTACAAAGCCACAAACTCATACCATGATCATATGACATCAAAAATTCAGTAGGTGTCGGATCATAAAAATATCAATTTTATTTACAAAAATTAAGACTCAAATAAACTACAATCAATGTATATACATGAAATGAGAAAATTAAATCAAGAAAGGGGTCTAAAAGTGTACCAATCAAGAAGCAAAATTAGGAACCAAGATTAAAACCCAAAACCCCTATGGGTTTGAGCTTTGGCCGCGGCTAGAGGTCCCAAAACACCCAACAAATATTTTTTTTTGTAAAAGTCCAAACCTCACACTTTCAATCACCTCCTAGCTTATGATTAACCCCATTAAAGCTTCTTTTATCATCAAAAATCTTCAAGAATCATCAAAATTAAAAAGTCTTGCGGTGATGATGATTTATCCTTTGGAATAGAGGGTAATGCAAAGGATTAAGATGGTGTAATTTGTTAGCTAGTCTGCTAGATGTCAAAGAAGTAGGACTGCACTGCAATGTCATCAGCAGAAGCAGAGTACGTGGCGTTATCTGTGAGTTGTTCTCAAGTATTGTGGATTAGGATACATCTTAAGGATTATGGATTCAACTATAACAAAATACCGTTGTACTGCGACTCTTAGTCAACTATAGCAATCTCATGCAACCCCGTGCAACACTCCCGTACCAAGCACATCCATACTCGATATCACTTTATTAAGGAACAGGTTGAACGTGATAGGTTTTTCATAATTTAATTTAGCTCCTAGCCCGACACTTTTGGTAAAAACGTAAATTAAGTCAAAAATGACGAAACTCACGGAAACATGGAAAATCATGAAAAATGAAATAAAATCTCATTCGGGATAATTTTGTGGACACGTGGCTTCCTTGATCAAAAGAAATGGATAAATGAAATCGAGACGGTGAAAAATGACAATATTTACCGTCATGTCAAGTAAAAATAATATAAAACTATTATTTTATGAAACGAGCAATAAATCTGAATAAAATCTTACCTTCAGAAAATACGAGTTCTCACACACTAACCTAAAAAATAAAGGCAATTAAAATTCTAATGACTTTTAAGAAAAACAATTAATAACTAAAAACAACTTATTAACCAAAAATGACAAAATAAAACTCTTAAGACTCAAAATGCAAATTTCTAAACTAAAATGTATTAAACTATTTTTTAAAGAACAGAAAATATTTTTTTGGATTTTTAAACTAATTAAAACTATTTTTAAAACTAAATTAAACTAAAAATATAAAACTTAATCCTAAAAATTTGAGAAAATTTATAAAAATTCTTTAAGCTAAAAATGAGGTTTACAAAGAAAAAGGAACAAATAAGCAGTTACTAATAAGCTGTGAAAAAATCGTATAAGCAAAATAAGCTAAAACTAAACTAAGTATATCAATTAAATGGTGTAAAGGAATTATGAAAAAGACCCACGGGCGCATTGGTAAGACTTGTGTGTTGTGTAAGGGAGGTCACAGGTTCAAGTCCTGTGACCTATCTTTTTGCAAAAAACATTTTCTTTTTTTTATTTTTCTTTTTGAAAAAAGCTAAAGAACAAGTAAAAATAAGCACTTTTAATAAATAGACTAAAGTCTTAAACTTATTATTAAGCTAGAAAAAAGCACAATTAAAATGACAGTTTGCCTTTTTGCTTTTAGTTTTAACTGTTAGGATTCATAAGCATTAATAAGCCCCTAATAAGCTAACAAAAGGAAAACAAACTAACACAGACCCTACCCTAGACTTAATAAGCACTTAATGACAGGAAATAAGCAAACAAATAAGCTGAAAAGCATTTAAAAAGACATTGAGACAGCAGACTATAAGGGCTTTTAAAGGACTTTTTACCAAACTTTTAAGCTAAATTGAGAACTAATAAACACTTGAAAAAAGCTAAAACATAAAAACAGATGAAGACCTAATCTCAAATGACTAAAATAAGCTAGAAATAAACAAATAAGCTAAAGAGATAAGCTAGAAAAGAAAAATGTAAACAGACAGAATGCTACTACTTGTTTTTGGAGTTTTTTGAATTGAAATGACTATTTGCACCTAATTTTTAGAACTCAAAATTGATTTTAACTAAATGAAAACTTAAAACAGATTATCTCTACACTATAATAAGCTAAATGCAACAAATGCTTACCTAAATTAAGCTGTTTTAAGACCTCAAATTATCTACATACTTAGGCTTTCTAAGAACAAACTAAAACCACTCCTACTTGACTGTTTTAGATCCAAATCACTCAAAAGGCTTTTCTAAAAATTAATAACCCAAAAAAGGTGAATAATGATCCATATGAAACTCATTTAAACATAAAAACACTACACCTTAAGCATACTTTTATTAATCCAAAAATCAAACAGTTTAATACACTTTTGAAATAGCAAACATGAGATTTTGATCAAAAACACTAAAAACTAAACAAAGCTTAATCTAAGCTTATTAAAACTATCATTTAGACCTTATATGAGCTTATGGGAACTTAATTGAGAACCAAAAACAGTTTACACCTCATTTGACCCTTTTTAAGCTCTTATCCCAAACACCCCTTTAAGATTAGTAAATGCTTTTTAAAACTAAAACATATTCTAATAAGCCTTGAATTGCCAAAACAGATTAAGCACTATGCATATTAAGGACAAGTAAGCAAAAATCTAGGAAAAATAAGCACTAAACATTAAGCTACTCTAATAAGCTAATTTTACTATTTTAGGACAGATTCTACTGAAAACATAAATCAAACTTAAACTAAACTATAAACTAAATGCAATAAGCTAATGCAAGACTAAATAAGCACAAAAAAGCAAAAATCTGGCAAAAATAAGCAGTTTAATAAGCTGTAAAGGAAATAAGCTCGAAAATAGTGAAAAAAAGAGTACCTTGATCACAGCTAAACATGGATCTAAATTGCTCAAAAGAGCTTAAATCTACAAGCTGCTTAAAGAATAAACTCTGAATAAGCCTTATAAGCCCTTTCATTTCTGGCTTATCTTCCAAATGGCTTATTCAATTTTTGAGGTAATTTGAGTGATAAGCTTATTCAGTTAAGCTTTAAACAAGCTTAACTGAATAAGTGATAGCTTATTAGATGAAGTGAGCTTATTGAGCTTATTAAGTACATTCAAAACATATTTTGCATAAAAGTGAAATAGGAATTTAACACAAGATTCTAAAGAACTGAAATTTTATTAACTTTGAAAAGGTTACATGCTGAAAATAAAATTACATTAATGAAAAAGACAATAAGCAAAATTACACTAAATAAGCTACTAAAAACTACTATATCTAGATGATTTCCTACTGTGTGAGATCCTCTATTTATAGCAATAAGCAGAAGGTTCTAAGCCATGAGGAGGAGCGTCCTTGAAGCATTCATCTAAGCCCTTGATCCTCTCCACGTTTGTCCAACCAATAGGAGAGCGTGGGATTGCCAACGTGGCCTGAGTATGGTGTCAGAGGGTAGCCACGTTGGCCTTCTAGAAGAAGTAGAGCGTGTGTGTGGAGAGGTTGATTTCCCTTAACCCGTACCCTGTGTAAAATAAGAGGGAAGGGATGATCTACAGTAAATTTGACCATGGTTATATGTTTAACTTGGACCCAGGGTATTGGTTTGGGCTTTGACTTGGGCTTCGGGTTAAATGGTTTGGATAATGGATTTGACTTGTTTAATTAATGGACTTGTATTATAAAAAGCTAAGGATTAATAGTTAATGGGCTGACCCGGCCCATTAAACGGGTACGGGTTAGCCCATTAAAGATGAATATGCTCTCGGCTTTGTTTTCTCGCGTTTTTTCCATTCTCGTGCTCGGTTTTGTTCGCTTTGCCTTTGTTTTTGTCCTTTAATTAAATATCCATTACCTGCAAGATACAGTTACAAACGAATACAATGTATTTTTATGTCATTTTCGTTCATTATTGGTCTTTTTAGCTTAATATTAAGAAATAAATGATATGTGTTTAAGCACATATCAATAGTAAACTACTCCAAACTACTGTGACCAGGTAATCTACAAATGTTTAGGCTTTAAGTCTAATTTTCTTTTAATTTTTATGTAACAATGTCAATGGCGTGTCTAAACTAGTGACCTTATAATCTAAAAATGTAAAGTAGGAATATCATGGAGGTTGAACAATATAGGTACATATAGTTTTGTTTTTATCTTATCACCTCAAAGACTCTTAATAGAAATATTGATAGATTAGGTAAGACTCTTAATACTAACTGAAGTAAATAAAAATATTTTAACTTGGTGATATTTATTTAACTAAAAACTATGTGTTATTCACAGCCCAATGAAACTAACATAGACAACTTAAAATATTGAACTGAAACTATGGTGGTATTGTTTATGTCAGGAGGAGCAACATCAGAATCAACAACAACATCAAGTTGCAGCAGCAACATCAAGCTTTAGGAGCAACAAGCAGCATCATCAACATGTAGCTTAGCGACGCACAGGTTCAATGGCGTTCAAATGTGGTTCTTTTAGAAGTGGAAAAATATCGTCAAAACTAAAAAGGGGTAACCTTTAATGCAGGTCCAAACGGATCAGGTTCCAATCGTGACTTGCTGCTTTTTTCAACATCTTGATCATGTTGTTGCTGACTTCAAATTGAAACAAAATGTGAACGTAGATACAGGTTCTTTGTTTCGAATTGCGACTTGCTTTTACATGTTGTTGCTTGCACCTTGCAATGTTATTTATTTTTCTATCTATGAATGATCTATTATCAAATACGGAGTATATTTTTTCAATCACAATAAATAAGATGATCGTGAGGGTTTATGCATTGAACATTTTGTAACCCATTAGACCCATCAAAGATAAAACATAGCCTGAAACTAACAGGTATATTTTTGTAAATACTATTAATTAGTTTTTCTATTAATATGTTACCTCATAACGAATTATACTATGTTATATCATATTTATTCTTTTGCTAATCAATGTTTTATAATATTGTCTTATAAACTCTCTTGCTAATTATATTTATTTGTCCACATTACATCTCCAACAATATCTTAAAACTCTCCGTTCAACAGGCAGGCCTTGAATCTACTATATTTATATTTAAACCAAAAGAATCAAGTACAATGCAAAAAAAAATATTAACCCTCAGAAGTAGGAACTTCAACCACAATAATAATGAAGAAAATATTTAATAAATACTATATAACTAAGCTATTTTAAGTAACGCAAAAAATGATTACTTATTTATATGATAAAAGATAAAGCTTGACAAAATAGAGAATCTCGATCAACAGTTGAAGTTACCTCAAATGATATGATTATTACGGTTTCTTTTTTCCCATTGTATGCCCTACGTACTCAGTTAGAATCTGGTAGGATGGATCACACACAAAAGACTAACGAACAAATCTTAATTAAAAAGGGTATATGTGGGTATACATTGGACTTTTCGAAAAGGGAGGTGATTTGTACATCATTTTTTTGTCATCCATCACTAAAGTACACCCGATGGTGCACATAATACAACACCCAGATGCAAGATTAGTGGTGAATGGCAAAAAGAAATGATATACAAATCACTTCCCTTTCAGAAAATTAGTGCCTCTAAAAAAACTTAGGCCTTGTGCATCGGCTCAGGTTGACCCTGCCCAAAACCGGGCCTCCAAATAACATAAAAGGACATTTTCCTATTTGAATACATCTTGTTATGTGATAAGTTTTCTAATCAAATGATTGTTGGTTTAATTTTTCTAGTTAGTATAGTCTTTTAGAATATTTATAGCATTGTTTTATATAAACCTATGTATACATCTTTTCAAAATGTGTATTTAATTAATTCATTTGTTAAAATAGGTCGTAAGAGAAATTTCTATGACAAAATAAAAAATGCTATATGGTCGTATAATCGAATTATATAAATTGCTTTTATGAAACATTCAAGGGATGAGAAAATTGTCCCTGCTATTTGAGCAACAAATGGCGTCCCACTTCTTATACCTCATAAGCCACAAGATGCCACTAGCCCCCATACATAAAAAACATTCACAATGGTATTGTAAGTTTCGCTTAAAACATGTGAGATTAAGGGTGATCACGATCTAAAACCAGACCGGACCAAAACCGAATTGGTCCAAAATACTGAACCAAGAACCGAAACAAAATGGTACGGCCCGGTTTGGGCCAGTCAGGTTCTACAAAGCATAATCATCAGGTTTTTTGTAAGACCAAACTAGATCGACCGGACCAAAAACCGAATGTAACAAAAAACATGAACCGAAAACCAGACCGAAAAACATTCAGTCCAATCCAGTCGACGGTCCAAAATGCTCAACCCTATGTGAGATATTTGTTACATTGTGACATAGTTACCGTTTTAAAAAAAATTGTTAATCAACAATATCATTCGTAAGTGTTTGTTTCATTAAGTGTTTGATTCATCATCACGCCCATCATGAATTCGTATAGTAGTATGTAATGTACATAATGAATTTTTTATTTAATTATTTAAAAAAAAAATACATAATGAATTCATATAGTAGCATGAATGTAATCTGGATGTTGCCGTACTTATTTATAATCAAAGATTTGTTTAACAGGCTATTTAAAACTGTTCTCTATAATGTAATCTGGATGATGCCGTACTTATTTATAATCAAAAAATGTACATAATGAATTCACAAACCGTTCTCTATCAAATTGCAGTTTAAAAAAACAATCAATTTAACAGGCTATTGAATAATCAAAAAATGTACATAATGAATTCACAAATCGTTCTCTATCAAATTGCAGTTTAAAAAAACAATCAATTTAACAGGCTATTGAAAAAACAATCTCCTAACACAAAAATCAACTATACATAAATCGTAATTTGTAACTATCAAGCATGCATATATGTCCGATATTAACAATATTGTTACTATTAAAAAAGTTTAGTTTCAAGATAGAAAACAAGCAGATACCCACTCGTAAAGTGTAAAAATCACTCCAATACACAGTGCGGGCAAGGGTTCATATAAAAATTCAAGTATTTAACCAATCGATGGTAATTTTAGGAACTTACAATAACTCAGATAATTTGATATAATTATCTGTGCTATACATTATCTTTTGAAAGTGTTGAAACTAACAAGTTTTCAAGATTGAAAGGCATACAAATTTTACTCGATTACAAAAGGCAAAACATGGGTATTAACATTTATACAGAAATTACGTTAACGATCACTTAAAAAAAGTGTATTAAATAAAAAAATCGAGCATAAATAAAATTTAAAAAGTGACAAAGAGAAAGTTTAATAAACCAGAACTATAACAGGAAAAAGGCCTCAGAATTGCAGAATTAGTCATCAAAAAGAATCAGTCCCGAAAGATGGTGTTCTTTATAATAGATTTCCTCATTGGCCTTTTAAAATAAAATAATAAAAAAATGTCATTCTCACGGCCAGTCCCAAATGGTAATCGCAGAGACTCTGCTACCCAAGGCGATAGGATGTGACAAGGAAGTCTCCACCCAAACAGGATCCGCCTCGTAAGGCGGCTCAACTGATGGGTCGAGACAACTCTTTTTTCGACGATTTACGTTTTGGGTTTTACGAACATTTTATTGTTCGCCCCAAATATATTTGTATAAATCGTCGCTAAACAAACAAAATCTTTTGAAAAATCAATAAAACAAATAATAGACTACAAGATGAAGAGAAAAAAGAAATAGAAAAGAAGAGAAAAACGGCGTTGATGAATGTTTTAATGCTGGGTGATATGAAGATGACTATTTATAGGGAAGATGGATGTGTTTTCTTAACCCTAGGGGAAATACATGGGCTGGATTTGGGCTTCGGGCTTTTTTATCTTACTTGCAAATTAATTTACCGTATCATATCTATATTAAAACCGGGTAAATAGATAGTGTTTTTTTTTTTTCAGAATACGTGATCAAAGATTCAAAGATATCTATTTTCGGATTACTACTCACATGATTCTATCGAACCGCGTTTATAGAGCCTTCAAACGATAGCACTTTTTTTCTTTTGGTTTTCAATCACTAATTTATGATTATCTACATTTGAAAAACAGATGCAAACGCAACTCCAAACATCCTATAACTAGACCATCAAATAAAAAATATTTTATATACAAAGAAAGAAACATCAATTGGCGACTGAAACGACGCCGTTAAACTCCTAGCCTAGTTCGCTTATTTCATTTGAATAAAAAAAAAGTCCATACCATTTTTTTTCAATACCGCTTATTTCTCAAACACATATCATTCGACTCTTCCATAACACACCCACACATACATGTAGTCAGTTTAGGGGTGTTTGGTTTCTCTAAGGGAATGACTATGGGTATTGATATGAGAATGGATTTTGATGATGCCTAGATTTAAAGGTTTGATTCCTATTTTTGAATACCAAACCTATAAACCAAACAACTACAAAAGTAATGAAAGTCATTCCTTTATGCCCAAACCCTCAAACCAAGCGCCCCTTTATATGTCAAAAATGTAAGATGTGGGATTTAGTTTTAAGGGGGGGTTTGCCTGAAGATACGGTTACAAAAGAGTTAGGGTTTCAATTTTGGAGGGGCTTTGGTTTTCTTTGGTGATTTTGCATGTATATGGTTTAATTTTGCAATAAATTCTTGATTTTTATTATATTTATCAAAAAAGTAATCATGGGTTTGTATTTAATTTTGTGGTTCTTTGAAATTAGAGGTTATTGCATGTTGTTGGTTGTTACCGGTGGTGTGAACATGTTGAATTTGGACGTGGCTATAATGTGATGATATGAGTTCTCTGAGTGAGGATCTTGCTGATATAATCCTCTATTCTGTTAGTCTAATTGTTGTTATTATTTTTTTTTAGTATAATTTAGTTTCAACATTTCAACTAGAGCTTATGGTGCATCTTACTATGTCGTCATATTGTTAGTGAAAATGTTTGAAGACTCATACGTGTTTCTAGATGTGGATTTTACTAAACTTTTGAGGCTTCAAATTGCAGGTAGGATGTTTCATCTTTGTTGCATTGAACCGTCAATACTTCGGTGGATTTTGTCATTGTGGTGGGAATTTCAGAACATTTGTGGTAGATTGAAGCTATTTTCTTTATGCTTCTGTCAATTGGGTCTCTTTCTACATAGATGAGTTTGTTTAATGTTGATTTCTTTGTTCAAAATAGCTGAAGGAGGATGATATTGGGTTGTTGAAACTTGCTTTTATCACTGGTACAATACATACACTAATTTTTCCTCATTTAGTTATGCGTTTTTTATATGGTATGTATATGGAATAATGTCTCAGCCATGTTACTCTATTTGTGTTACTTATTTGAATTTGATTAAGATGGGTGGCTTAGGGACATTTTCAAGGTTAATTAGTTAGAAAATAGTTACATGCTTTACCGCTTTATGTCTTTATTGATTCCATAGTTTTGCTTTATGTTTATATTCTTTAATGTATCTATATGTTGTTTTTCTTTTGCTATTGATATCGTGTAGATATATAGACGATGAAAGAAATATTTTGTAAGTTATTGCTTGGTGAAGACATGTCTGCAAGTGGCAAAGGTGTTTGCACAACTTTCGCTATCTCAAATGTCATCACTAATGTTTGTGGTAATGACAGTTTATGTCTCTCATCTCTCTTTATTCGCCACTCAGATCACCCTCGCTTGATGCCAATTTGATAAATAATTGGGTTTGTGTTATTGTATGTGTGCAGCCACATCATTTGGTTAGTTGTGGAGACTCTGTTATCCCGTTTACTAATCCATTTCACAACATAAACTAAGTGTTAAATAAAAGAATTGTAGAGAGACAAAGAATGTAGAGAGAGCCGTGAGAGAGGTGTTGGGTCACTTTAGTGCCCTTCAGTCTCTTAGTAGATTTAAACATAAAATACCCTAAGTCAAGTCTAGCTGAAGACAGTTCAGCTTCAGCTCTCAAGCACTTAGAAGATCAAATAGTATCTTCACTTCAGTTTATGTGGCGGTTCAAAAACTGAAAAAGGCCGAAGCAAGAACTTTAGTTCAGCTTGGTTGGCAATACCAAGTTGAACGATGTAGATTTTCTCTCAAAAGCTGAAAGGAACTGTTTTTATTCTATAATGTTTACAAGGCGGGAAAATATATGCTTTACATCAAAAAGAATAAAACATATCTGCTTGGGAATGACTACTTCTAAAGTTGGTAAAGAAGTACAACAACTTTCTCTAAAGGACTTTTTCTTGTACCTTAAAGTATGGCAGCATTAAATTGTAACACCTCCAAAATGGGTGGCAGCGGAATATGATATTTCGGGGGTATTACTTCATAGATCAATAGCAAAAGATATCAGAACGACCTCTAAAAGAGTCGTTTGAAAACTGATACATTGGATTTCATAAATGGTTTGTTACAAAAGCCCATAGGCTTAAATTGTTTAACTTGATAATGTAAAGATTTCACAACATAATAATATCCCAAAATGTAATGCACGCAAATCTTGTAGTGATATGACTTTAAAAGATGACCATCCAATGTACCCATGACTTGCACCTTATTGACCTGAGAAACATGTTTAAACTGTCAAC